>OX336363.1:7677855-7836294 GCA_946902875.1 Nematopogon swammerdamellus
TTTCAATAGTTAGTTTTTTTCCGTTCAGTTCAATGTAGCCGACATGAAATGAAGGGAAGCACTGATATGGCATGTTCACCCGGTGTTATGGGCTGACATCACGGATGTGGTGATGTAGCCAACCGTGTCAGTTTCCATAAAAAAAAGGCTGGGCATTCGTAACCCCGCATACGTCGGAATGTCCATGGGCCTCGTTAGACACCTTACGGGTGGCTCGGAGCCACACGTCACGCTTCCAATTAAAAAAAGCAGAATAGAATAATCTGTATGAGGTACAAAAGCGAACTTATCCGTTACAGAGATTTCCTAAGTAAAGTACAGGAAATTTTCCATCTTTCAGTGCAAAGATGAATCAATGCAGATAGAAAACTTTTATTTTTTTTATGGAAACTGACACGGTTGGCTACATCACCTAAAACATCCGTGATGTCAGCCCATAGCACCGGGTGAACTAGGTGCCATCTCAGTGCTTCCCTTCATTTCATGCCGGCTACACTGAACTGGACGGAAAACACGAACCATTTACATAGCCGTTTCGACCGACGTAACATTCAGTGCGGTGGCACTGATTACTTAATAGTTACTTCGTAACAGATAAATCACTCCATAGAAATTGTTCCTACCTTCGGGCTTTAATAGCCTACTGTTTCACGTCGCCAATCGCTGCGTGCGAAAATGTACCTTAACGATGGTTATTGCTTTGCAGCTGCGCGCAGTTGCGTGGGCGAGCGTCTATGTATACTTCGCGCGGCTGACGAATTACCACTGAAATAGACCGCCGGCGGCCCGTCGGGCGGTAGGTAGTTAGCCAACGCAAGTACATAGAGTGCGTGAGGCCTGGCGGTGGTACCAAGGTTGGTGCATGTTGGTTGAGTGCATGTATGAAGATCATTATGAGAGCGGAAGAGGTGTGTCAACATAGCATATTTTTGCTCTTCCCATGCAACTTTTAAATCTCTCCACAGTTGAGATCAACGTTATAGAAAACCGACTTTACCGCCAACATTAGCAGCTTCCAAAGATATTCCATTGAGAGCCACTTGCCGCGCCGCCCGCCGCCGCCGGAACTCGCCGCCGCACTCAAGGCTTTCATCTACGTGGCCGGCCACGTGACCGCCGCTTCTATGCCGCTTTCAGGGCGTTCAACGTGTGCGGAATGCATGCGGAATGTATGGGCGGACAGAAATCGGAACCACTTTGTAGAAGACGTACCGTTTGGGGCCGGTACTTACGATCTCCATGCCCATATATTTCCCACCAAGTACAGTCTCGCGTCCTTCGGGAGGTCCGTGAATGGGCACCTGTCAGGCCGGCATGGCATAACCCCCGCATACGTCCGAATGTACATGGGATTCGTTAGACACTTATGGGTGGCTCGGATCCATATTTCACGTTTTTAATAAAAAAAAAGAAAAAACAGTAAAAGAAAAAACAAAATCGTTCCTTTGTCTCACCGCTATGATGTGAAACTGTCTTCCGGACAGTGTTTCCCGAATCCTTTTACCGGGGCGTTTTCCAACCTCGTATTATGATAAGTATGGTATGAGAGTGGAAAAGGCGGCAGAGGTGTGTCAGGATCGTGGCGCGCGGACTTCTTACTTCTGGAAGGGCGTATTTAAAAATAGCAAATTAATTTATTGAAAACAAATAAAAGGAGTATTGAAAGCCGGCTAAGTGCCACATAATTGGCCTGTTTCCATTATTTGTTGTTTTACTTTGGAGTTTGTACTATAATCACACTAAGTTTGACGCTTGTAAGTATTACTGTTTATACGATAGAGCAAAAGAAAAAAAACACGTTTATTGTATGGGGACCCCCCCCCCCCCCCTCCCCTTAAATTTTTATTTTTATTATTATTTTTACGATATCCGCCATAATGACACATACTCTGTGAAATGTCTCTGTCAAAACATAATTCTTGTCTCCGCCAATTAAATTACATAGGTGAGAAAGAATGAACACAACACTTAAGACTTAAATGTTTCTGGTAAGTAGCTCCAATATCTGCGGCATGGCGTCTATACGGCACCTATGAGAGGCCGCGAGCGGTCAGCCTCGCCATCGGTGGCGTCTCGAACGAGTAACGATATTAGAACGTGCGGTTCCGGGGCAATAGATGGCGTTGCGTTGTCACTAATGCATCGAGATGGGCGGGCGGCGGGGTTCACACGATAGTGCGATCATAGCCGGGTCTACGGTCTGTCGAACTGCACTTAGTCTAAAGCCTGTGTTGGTCTAAATCTAGTCGATAGGTCTGTCGAATTAAAGTGTGTCGGTTTAAATATTGTCAGTAAATATTGGCTTATCAGTCTAAACGACCTAAAGATTCTCGGTCTAAAGCTTAACGACCTAAAGATTCTCGGTCTAAATCTTAACGACCCAAAGATTCTCGGTCTAAAGCTTAACGACCTAAAAATTCTCGGTTCAAAGCTTAACAACCTAAAGTTCTCGGTCTAAAGCTTAACGACCTAAAGATTCTCGGTCTAAAGCTTAACGACCTAAAAAGTCTCGGTCTAAGAGCCGATTGCACCAACACAGACTTAAGTATGTATATGTCGAACTCACAATCCACTAAGTTCGATTCTCAGCCCACTGTTACTATTACCAAATCGTAACTCACTCTAGCTCCGGGGTCCTAGTATAGATGGGTTACACATCAGAAGCTTACCGGATTATTTAATTTTGACGTGAATTCGATGAAACGTCTTTGGGATCGGGTAAGGGGTGCGACTAAAAAAAATTAAGACCTTTTTTGTACTTTGCGACGCTTAGCATTCAGCAACCAGACTACGTACAACAATTCTAAATATGGCGGATGAAACATCTGACGACTTCAAATACGTAATGCATTTTTATTTTGTCATTCCATCCCTTCTGGCCCAAATCAGCCCTTCAAGTTGTCATGTTTTGAAAAATGCGAAAACACGCAAACTTCAATCACCTCTCGCGCTTTAGTCGTTAACGCTGCTTAATCGAGACAAATTCTACCGAACAGACAAAGGTTTTAACTGTATTCGATACTTCAAACAAAACCTTGTATGAAGCCTACGTGGGGCAATATGGGCTACCAAAGTTAAAAATTTTACACTGGATTCGAAAGGTGAAGCAGCTGTAGGTATGCACGTAAATGTTTCCGTCAGAAAAAACCGCATTGGTTCATGTCGGCCGGAATCCAACCTCGGACTTGAGATCAAGAGTCCAAACCCCGACCGCGTCGACCACCCTCCGTTTAAAGTTTTCGGTACTAAACCTTCTCGTCGGTAAAAATGTGTGTGTCCTATGCTCAAAAGTGGCTAAAACGTCGAAATATCATGCCTACCCCGCCCGTGCAACTTCAATGTGAGAGGATATTGTGAATGTCCTAAAGCGAAGCAGCCATTTCCTTCCTCTTCCAATGCACTGCCCTGGCATGACATGGCACTGCTCTAGAGTGCCTAGAAGAGACTTTCTCAAACAACACATATTATACTTCTGAAAAAACATGTCACCAAAAAAATTCGTTTATACAGGTTGACTGGAAATTCGATCTATTCCTTGAAAGGGGTTATAGTTATATATTCTAGACGTTATTTGGAACAATTTAAGTTTCATCAACTGGGGGTCGGAAATGAGCGGTTTCCGGGATGTCAAGGTTTTAAGATTTTTTTTAAATTTCTGACGTGTAATCGAAAAAAAAAGTTATAATAAAATATCCTTATTTTTGGGCACTCCATTGATATTTTTCTGAAAGCTGGTAAGCTACCAATAATTTCAAATAAAAATATCGGCCGAAAATTTTCAATATCTCAGAAATAAAAGGCCTTAAATGACAATTTTCTTTATTTTTATGTAAATTTTTATTTAAAAAAAAAATTATGTAAAAAACCAGTTGATGGGGGTTAAATTGTTCCAAATAACGTCTAGTATAACCCCTTTCAAGGAATAGATCGAATTTCCAGTCAGCCTGTATAAGCTGATGAGTTCGCAATTCCAAATGCTTGGGTTGTATGGCTCACCTTATCGTCATATGTTCGCAAATACGCGAATGACGAGCGTTAGTGGATTCATAGCATGAGATGGCGTATTTATTCATAGGATGGCATAACATGTTTCAACGGACTCCAAAGGGACACCGTCTCCGGGTCACCAGATTTGCGGTCTAGCGTTCTTGTCAGAATTTAACCACTAGCTGTTTGTTGGAATTTACGTCACGCAACACCGAGTTGTCGCCTCGGTCGTCAGCAGACAGACAGATTTTGAATTTGGAAGGAGAGAAGATGTGCCATCATGAACGCCCACTCGTATCGGCACAGCAGCTGTGTCGCCAGTTTTCGAACGCACACAATCACAATTCACACATACGAACGCACGTACACATTCGCATTGGTTTTTTGGCCAAATTCCATATTATTTTAGTTTATATACCACTTTTTATAAACCTCTACATAGACTATCGATGAAAACTAAAATAAAAAAATAGGTACTTACGTAAGCAAAGATAGGTAGATACATAGGTGCATTTAGGTACGTATGGTTCATTACGTCGATAATTTCGTGTAGGCGTTTTTAATTTTTTATTTTTATCTCCTGTCGTGGTTACAATAATAAAATTTCATCAAGCCAGTTTTCTCAGTGCTGTTTGACCTTTGCATCAGTGGTATTGTAAAATTGTAATAATACACACATTCTCAAGATTTTTTAAAATTCATACTTTTTGTAAAAAAAAATTATAGTAATTTTACTCATTATTTAAAAAAAACAACAAATCAAATCAAATCAAAATATACTTTATTGTACACCATAAAAAGGAACACAACAAGCGAGTTTAATGCAAAGTAGCATTCTTTACAAACTAACCTTTGGGATGTGGAGAAGCTGATAGGGCGGACAATGCTAGTAAGGAACCAAATTTTATGTTGGTATTTTTTTATTTTCTCAATGTGTGCCAATTAAATGGTCAGTTTTGGACTTTCTTTGCCGCACTTTTTGCATTCTTTTGCGTATTTGGCGTTTATTACGGCCTTAAAATGGGTAAATCTGCCCATATGACCGTGTCGCGGACACACCTCCTTCGCAGATCTACTCTCCTTCCAAAATCTTTGGAAAGATCCCTGAATGATTTTTTAAGAGTCCCTCTGTCAGCTCTCCCGGCTACGAAAAGATAAAAAGGTAATTTGACTTCCTTAGCCATCCCACGCAGAAGGAAACCGAAAGGAAAAACCCCCGCCAGTGACCTACCTCCCCTCCGCGGCCGCCGTGCGTCAGGGAATCTATTTCTGGACCTATCAATTGTGTCCCCCTGTACAAACATTGCCTGTTTATAAACTCCAGGGCCCTAGGCCCTAGTTGTGTCTAACACTAGCGGTAAGCGTTATTTATTATCAATCTCTATATTTAGCACTGAGATGGGTCCATATCCTATTACTTTAAGTGAGCTAAACTTGTATATATATACCTATGTATATATAATTGGTTTCTCGGAAACGGCTCTAACGATTTGGATGAAATTTTGTATTTAGATAATGTTATTTTTTTCAAGTTTATCTAGATAGGTGTAGACGCCGAGCGAAGCTCGGTCGCCCAGGTACTTGTCATTAGTTGTGTATTAATTTAGGTTTTACGTGTATAATTTCATGTTTTTGTAACGTTTTCTTTTCTTTTTTGTATATCCACCTATAATGACAATAAATAATATTTTTCTTTCTTTCTTTCTTTTCTTTTTAACCCCCGACGAAAAAAGAGGGGTGCTGTAAGTTTAACGTGTGTGTGTGTGTGTGTGTGTGTGTGTGTTTGCCCACTCCCTAAAACGAGGCGTTTCGTCCGTCCACACTAACGAAACCGAGGCGCCGTCAAAAGCGAGACCGCCTCGGATTTGACACGAAAATTCTAATGGCAGATTTGAAATCAGCGACCCCTGATTGGTCAGAAAACGTATATTTGACGGACCAATCAGAGCTGATCAAATTTTACGCCTCGTTTTTGGTAGTTTTGGCAGGTTGTGTAAGTGTGTATGAAAATGTCTAAAAATACGTAGTTCCAGTGTGTATGCCATAGGTGGCGCTGCAGTCGCAAGTGTGTATCCATCGGACACGAATCCGAGACCGCCTCGCTTTTTTAGTGTGTAAGGTGTGTGTAAGTGTGTTTAGTGTGTATCCTAATCTATGCTATAATTACCGAATCTGAGACCTTTTCATTATTATTGTTACCTTGTAAATATGTGTATGGGGAGCGCACGCGCCACCGACCCCGGACCGGACCCGCTCCGGTCCCTTCCTTCCTTCCGCGGATTCATTGAATGAGTCAAGCAGTCCGTCAGTCGCCCGGGTGTCGCCCCACAGAGAGGCGGTATTTATTTATGATGAGTAGCTTCAATTCAAATTTTCAAATTCCTTTCTATAAAAAAAATTATACTTTCATAAAAACTTTCATCCCCGATTTCCACCCCTTAAAATCTGAAAATCCAAAAACCCTGAAATACGTTATTATTTGTTTATGAAGAGTAGGTAAAATTAAAATTTTCAAGTTCCTGCCTTTAAAAAAATCGATACTCCCATACAAATTTTCATCCCCCATTTCCACCCCTTAAAATCTGAAAATTCAAAACCCTGAAACACGTCATAATTTGTTTATGAAGAGTAGCTACAATTAAAATTTTCAAGTTCCTACCTTTAAAAAAATCTAAACTCCCATGAAAATTTTCATCCCCCATTTCCATCCCTTGAAATCTGAAAATCCAGAAACCCCGAAACACGTCATTATTTATTTATGATAAGTAGCTATAATTGAAATTTTCAAGTTACTATCTATAAAAAAATTACTTTTCCATAAAAAAATTCAACCCCGATTTCCATCCCTTAAAATGTGAAATCCAAAAACCCTGAAACACGTCATTATTTATTTATGATAAGTAGCTACAATTAAAATTTTCAAGTTCCTATCTATGAAAAAATTGATACTTCCATAAAAAATTTCATCCCCGATTTCCACCCCTTAAAATCTGGAAAACCAAAAACCCTGAAATACGTCTTTATTTGTTTATGAAGAGTAGCTAAAATAAAAATTTTCAAGTTCCTGTATTTAAAAAAATCTATACTCCTATACAAACTTTCATCCCCCATTTCCACCCGATAAAATCTGAAAATCCAAAAACCCTGAAACACATAATTATTTATTTATGTTAAGTAACTACAATTAAAATTTCACGTTCCTATCTATAAAAAAATTTATACTTCCATAAAAATTTCATCCCCGATTTCCACCCCTTAATATCTGAAAATCCAAAAACCCTGAAATACGTCATTATTTGTTTATGAAGCGTAGCTACAATTAAAATTTTCAAGCTCCTGCCTTTAAAAAAATCAATACTCCCATGAAAATTTTCATCCCCCATTTCCACCGCTTAAAATCTGAAAATCCAGAAACCCCGAAACATGTCATTATTTATTTATTATAAGTAGCTATAATTGAAATTTTCAAGTTACTATCTATAAAAAAAATTACTTTTCCATAAAAAATTCATCCCCGATTTCAATCCCTTAAAATCTGAAATCCAAAAACCCTGAAACACGTCATTATTTATTTATGATAAGTAGCTACAATTAAAATTTTCAAGTTCCTATCTATAAAAAAATTTATACTTCCATAAAAAATGTCATCCCCGATTTCCACCCCTTAAAATCTGAAAATCCAAAAACCCTGAAATACGTCATTATTTGTTTATGAAGAGAAGCTAAAATTAAAATTTTCAAGTTCCTGCCTTTAAAAAAATCGATACTCCTATACAAACTTTCATCCCCCATTTCCACCTCTTAAAATCTGAAAATCCAAAAACCCTGAAACCCGTCATTACTTATTTATGATAAGTAGCTATAATTGAAATTTTCAAGTTACTATCTATAAAAAAAATTACTTTTCCATAAAAAATTCATCCCCGATTTCAATCCCTTAAAATCTGAAATCCAAAAACCCTGAAACACGTCATTATTTATTTATGATAAGTAAACAATAAAAATTTTCAAGTTCCTATCTATAAAAAAATTTATACTTCCATAAAAAATTTCATCGCCGATTTCCACCCCTTAAAATCTGAAAATTCAAAAACCCTGAAATACGTCATTATTTGTTTATGAAAAGTAGCTAAAATTAAAATTTTCAAGTTACTGCCTTTAAAAAAATCGATACTCCCATACAAATTTTCATCCCCCATTTCCACCCCTTAAAATCTGAAAATTCAAAAACGCTAAAACACGTTATCATTTGTTTATGAAGAGTAGCTACAATTAAAATTTTCAAGTTCCTACCTTAAAAAAATTGATACTCCCATAAAAAATTTCATCCCTCATTTCCATCCCTTAAAATCTGAAAATCCAAAAATCCTGAGTTGTAAAATAAACCTGTGTTCTAAATTTCAGCTTTCTAGGTCTTGCGGTTTAGGCTGGGCGATGATGATTGAGGCGGGCGTATAGTTGTATTTATATAAAAGATAGATATAAAAGCGAGACCATATCCCAAGAACGACAACAAAACAAAAAAATTAAACAGATAACTAAAAATAATAATTTCTTAACTCCAAATCCGAGGTGGGTAATACACACATGCGATTCAATATACGAAAGTGAGACCGCCTCGGATTCAGGTAAAATAAAATACCGAAAGCGAGGCGTTTTAAAAAAATTCTCATACACACTCTAAATCTGTTGAAAATGACGAAAGCGAGGCTCCAGCCTCGCTTTCGTGCACGCCTCGGATTCGGGTGAGTTAGCACTTTTCTGAAAATTGCAATATCTCATGCAATACGCCATCTATCGAGAAACGGGAAAGATTGTCGTATACCTACATTCAAGTTACATCACATAGAGACACAAAACATTGTGAAATACCGTTGTATAACTAAGGCCTCGTTTTCGTGCTTCTCAACAACTAAACACAGACCGCCTCGCTTTGGGGACTGAGCAAACAAGGGTGTGTGTGTGTGTGTGTGTGTGTGTGTGTGTGTGTGTGTGTGTGTGTGTGTGTGTGTGTGTGTGTGTGAGAGGGTGTGTTTGCCCACTCCCTAAAACGAGGCGTTTCGTCCGTCCACACTAACGAAACCGAGGCGCCGTCAAAAGCGAGACCGCCTCGGATTTGACAGGAAAATTCTAATGGCGGATTTGAAATCAGCGACCCCTGATTGGTCAGAAAACGTATATTTGACGGACCAATCAGAGCAGATCAAATTTTACGCCTCGTTTTTGGTAGTTTTGGCAGGTTGTGTAAGTGTGTATGAAAATGTCTAAAAATACGTAGTTCCAGTGTGTATGCCATAGGTGGCGCTGCAGTCGCAAGTGTGTATCCATCGGACACGAATCCGAGACCGCCTCGCTTTTTTAGTGTGTAATGTGTGTGTAAGTGTGTTTAGTGTGTATCCTAATCTATGCTATAATTACCGAATCTGAGACCTTTTCATTATTATTGTTACCTTGTAAATATGTGTGTGGGAAGCGCACGCGCCACCGACCCCGGACCCGCTCCGGTCCCTTCCTTCCTTCCACGGATTCATTGAATGAGTCAAGCAGTCCGTCAGTCGCCCGGGTGTCGCCCCACAGAGAGGCGGTATTTATTTATGATGAGTAGCTTCAATTCAAATTTTCAAATTCCTTTCTATAAAAAAAATTATACTTTCATAAAAATTTTCATCCCCCATTTCCATCCCTTGAAATCTGAAAATCCAGAAACCCCGAAACACGTCATTATTTATTTATGATAATTAGCTATAATTGAAATTTTCAAGTTACTATCTATAAAAAAATTACTTTTCCATAAAAAAATTCATCCCCGATTTCCATCCCTTAAAATCTGAAATCCAAAAACCCTGAAACACGTCATTATTTATTTATGATAAGTAGCTACAATTAAAATTTTCAAGTCCCTATCTATAAAAAAATTTATACTTCCATAAAAAAATTCATCCCCGATTTCCACCCCTTAAAATTTGAAAATCCAAAAACCCTGAAATACGTCATTATTTGTTTATGAAGAGAAGCTAAAATTAAAATTTTCAAGTTCCTGCCTTTAAAAAAATCGATACTCCTATACAAACTTTCATCCCCCATTTCCACCTCTTAAAATCTGAAAATCCAAAAACCCTGAAACCCGTCATTATTTGTTTATGAAGAGTAGCTAAAATTAAAATTTTCAAGTTACTGCCTTTAAAAAAATCGATACTCCCATACAAATTTTCATCCCCCATTTCCACCCCTTAAAATCTGAAAATTCAAAAACGCTAAAACACGTTATCATTTGTTTATGAAGAGTAGCTACAATTAAAATTTTCAAGTTCCTACCTTTAAAAAAATCGATACTCCCATAAAAAATTTCATCCCTCATTTCCATCCCTTAAAATCTGAAAATCCAAAAATCTTGAGTTGTAAAATAAACCTGTGTTCTAAATTTCAGCTTTCTAGGTCTTGCGGTTTAGGCTGGGCGATGATGATTGAGGCGGGCGTATAGTTTTATTAATATAAAAGATAGATATAAAAGCGAGACCATATCCCAAGAACGACAACAAAACAAAACAAGTAAACAGATAACTAAAAATAATAATTTCATACACTCCAAATCCGAGGTGGGTAATACACACATGCGATTCAATATACGAAAGTGAGACCGCCTCGGATTCAGGTAAAATAAAATACCGAAAGCGAGGCGTTTTAAAAAAATTCTCATACACACCCTAAATCTGTTGAAAATGACGAAAGCGAGGCTCCAGCCTCGCTTTCGTGCACGCCTCGGATTCGGGTGTGTTAGCACTTTTCTGAAAATTGCAATATCTCATGCAATACGCCATCTATCGAGAAACGGGAAAGATTGTCGTATACCTATATTCAAGTTACATCACATAGAGACACAAAACATTGTGAAATACCGTTGTATCACTAAGGCCTCGTTTTCGTGCTTCTCAACAACTAAACACAGACCGCCTCGCTTTCGGGACTGAGCAAACAAGGGTGTGTGTGTGTGTGTGTGTGTGTATGTGTATGTTGTGTCTGTCTGTGGCACCGTAGCTCCCAAACGGATGGACCGATTTGAATGCGGTACTTTTTATTAGAAAGTTGGTTTAATCGGGATGCTTGTTACCTACGTTTGTAATCAATTAATCAAGTAATTAAATAATGAAAAAAATAATTATCTTATAAAGTGGACCCATTTGCATGCGGTTTTTTAAGAAAGCTTGAAATAAAAGTTAAATTACAAATAAAAAAAAACCCCGACCATTAAAAAGTCAAAAATAATTTTCGCGGGCGAAAGCTAGTTTCTCAATACAACCACCGCTGGGTGCCCAGTAGTAGTATTTAGTATAGATAGTGTGTCGGTTTGTACCCAGAATTAGTTCTGCCAGATCAAAGGCGACTAAGGGATAAGGACAAGATGTCTTGCATAAGGGCGACAGGTTAGCCACCTCTCACCTTGGCACGGCCCTTCAACCGAGTCGTGCAGCTGCAGGTGGGTCTTCGTGCCTCACTTGCTGCTTGGTAGTTATGTTGTCCTAATATTTTGCTAAATATGGTGGTCGGTGTTGTACTGTAATTTACAAGAGTACCTGCAGCACAACAGCGACTACTCTGCTTACTCCGATTGTCGGGATACAGCGTGTGGTATGTATGGAGATTCTAACTCAGCAAGGGCCTTTTGAAGGACACTCTATGTGTCTGACTATGTGTGTGTGTGTACCAAACCAACCAACGCTTACAGGAGTGTGAGTAGATCACCGCACGAGGCAGAGAAAACAAATTAACAGTCCGACAGAGTAGGTAGCTCTGTATTTTCGCTGCACAGAGCAGCACTTTTTCACAGAGATGGCACTCTTTTGAGTGCGAGACTTCGAGGATTAAATACAAGAACGGACGTCGGACCTTCCCCGCGCCAGCGTAACACGATATTAGTAAAAACATACCAAGAACATTCGTTACCACCACAATCAGAGCGCGATACCACCCGATACCACCCAATCAGAGCGCGCGCCGTCCACTCCGCTACTCGCGGAGCTCGGCGACGCTGGTTCTCATATTATAAGCATTGGACAGTCCGACGTCCAACCTCTTCTAACGTTCTTGATTAAATAATTAGAGGCGCAGTCTGATACCAGCCACATACAAAATTGAATTATGGAGTACAACAATTTGGTAACACTTTCATGCGACTTCGCTACCCTAACCCCGCCTAAATTGAATTTATATTTCATTTATTTATTATTTTCTTTATTTCACATTTTTAAATACATTTACATTAATTTTACATATATTATAACTATAAAAAGTAATAAAAATACACAAAATTAATACAAACAAATAAAAATGGTAATACCGCCGGCGGCGGGAGGCAAGCCTCCAAGCACAACGGCGGGTGCAGGCCGTGGCTACGGAGCTCTCCGAGACGACGCGAGGCAAGCTACGAGCGATAGGTGGTGGTACTAGACACGTAGGCCACCACCACCCCCATCTCGGAGAGCTCCGTATCCGCCGGACTGCACGGCGACGTCGTCGCGCAGCTCTCTTAAACGTCTCCTTCTTCGCGCGCGCGTCGCCTTTTGGGTGCACTACACCACCGGTAGCGGGGGCACTAGACGGGACGCGAGGTCCCGATGACCCCAAGCTGACCGATGGTGGACGTCGCCCTCGCCGTAGTTGTTGTGGCTCGGGCGACGTCAACGCTCCATTTCATCGTCGATGGAATACACCGGCGGCGTATTTATTTATTATTAATTACATAAAAAATAATTATTTGAAAAGATAATATTTTGTTTTTTTTTTGGGATTATAATTTTATTTATTGGAATTTTAATTGGTGTCCAGTTCCGTGTAGCCGACATGAAATGAAGGGAAGCACTAAGACGGCACCTAAGTTCACCCGGTGTTATGGGCTGACATCACGGATGTTGTAGGTGACGGTGAGGTAGCCAAACGTGTCATTTTCCATAAAAAAATGACTAACAGTACCAATAAAACATACACTATTGCCGGCTTATAGGCATTACTAGTATGTATTTTGGGGGGAGGCGCTATAATAAGCCAGTGCGGTAAATAGTAATTAAATATTATAAAAAAATCATCAATATTACAAAATTACAAAAATTATCAAAATGTTTTTTTTTTATGGAAACTGACACGATTGCCTACATCACCTACAACATCCGTGATGTCAGCCCATAACACAGGGTGAACTAGGTGCCGTGTCAGTGCTTCCCTTCATTTCATGTCGGTTAACACTGAACTGGACGGAAAACACAAACTATTTACATAGCCGTTTCGCCCGACCTTTCATTCAGTGCGGTGCTACCAACCCGGCCGAGTTAAACCCTACCACCTAGTAATATAAGAAGGGAGCCATACCCCTCAGGCGCCTTTTACGACATACACGGGGAGAGATGCAGTCGGGCCGGCCCCACACGGTACAAAATTATGTTTTATTTCAAAACTAGCTGAGCCCGCGGCTCCGCTCGCGTGAAATTCGTATTCCAAAGAAGAATGTAAGTAACTAAGGGCGAGGCCGAAGGCCGAGCTGCGTTCAGGTAATCGATAAACCTTCCTAAAGAAAGTAACTAAGGGCGAGGCCGAAGGCCGAGCTGCTTTCAGGTAAACGATAAACCTTTCTCAAATAAAGGAAGTAAGTAAGGGCGAGGCCGAAGGCCGAGCTGCGTTCAGGAAAACGATAAACCTTCTGGAAGAAAGGAAGGAACTAAGTGCGAGGCCGAAGGCCGAGCTGCGGTCAGGTAAACCAAAAACCCTCTTCCGCCTTCGGGCCTCGCCCTTAAAGACTTCCTTTCTTCGATAGAATATAATATCGTTTACTCAATCTATAAATAAAAAAGTAATATTAATAACTAAAGAATTAAACCTACCTAACAAACATTAAAATAACTATCAAAACGGGCATTTTCGAATGTTCTTAGAGCACTTGCGGCATTACCCCGCTGGATGGCAAGGCTTACCCTTTGAATGAAGTACATAAGCCCTTGATGGCGGGACACCAGTTGCGTCAACCAGCAGAGGCCCAAGCCTCTTTTGGCTTCACTGCTCCACGGACCGAGGGTTTCAACCGCAAACGCAACAAATTCGAAATCTTGAATTATATTTCTATATTTGCTGCGTTTGAGGCTCTCCGCCCCAGCCTCGGCCGCGCCAGCCGCTCTTGAAGATGCCCTAACGTGACTTGGAGCCAATGTGAGAACCAAAGTGGCATCACACATCAAAGAACTACCCTTAGTCCATGGCACTAACGTGATAGCATCGGGCCTCTTGCCATCCAGCCGGGAATAACCGCGAGGTTCTAGGATGCACGGTATATTTGCCGTTAGAAGCGTGGACTTTATAATAAAATTTAAATTAAATTAACTCAATCTTAATATTAATTAACTTTATTCGAGATGGTTTAGCTTCTTCCTGAACGCAGCTCGGCCTTCGGCCTAGCCCTTAGTTACTTGCTTTCTTCGAGATGGTTTATCATTTGTCAGAACGTAGCTCAGCCTTCTGCCTCGCCTTAGTTGCTTACTTTCTTCAAGATGGTTTAGCTTCTTCCTGAACGCAGCTCGGCCTTCGGCCTCGTCCTTAGTTACTTGCTTTCTTCGAGATGATTTTTCAATTATCCGAACGTAGCTCGGCCTTCGGCCTCGCCTTAGTTACTTACTTTCTTCAAGATGGTTTAGCTTCTTCCTGAACGCAGCTTGGCCTGCGGCCTCGCCCATAGTTACTTACTTTCTTCGAGAAGGTTTATGGTCTTCCAGAATAGAGCTCGGCCTTCGGCCTCGCCCTTAGTTACTTACTTTCTTCAAGAATGTTTTTCTTCTTCCTGAACTCAGCTCCGCCTTCCGCCTCGCCCTTAGTTACTTTCATTGAGAAAGAATATCGTTTACGTTAGCGCAGATCCGCCTTCGGGCCCGCCTTTAGTTACTTACTTTCTTTTTTTTTAATACGAATTTCACGCGATCGAAGCCGCGGGCAACAGATATATAAATTTTATTGCACCAATGACAGCGACATAACTTCGACTTTCAATTATTATTTTTATTTATCAAACAATTTGTCACCGGCCAGCTCACGTCGAGATGACAGTTCTCCGTTGTCAACATGACATTTAAAATTGTTTTTTACCTTTACTTTGGATTACGTGATTTTTATTATATTTTTTAATTATTATGTTCATCCGGGATATACACTGTCACTATAAAAAGTTTCGCCAAATTCCGTTCAGTGGTTTTTGCGAGATGCGCGTACAAATAGACATTTTTGCATTTACGATTTTATGATATGTATAGAAAGAATAGATATGTATAGACTATTGTGTTCAAGTTATAAAAAAGAAGAACTGTCATTTTCGTTGTATCTACTTATTTTTAAATTTCGAATGAATATTTTATTCAAATTGTATTTGCTGCCAGTTCTCAAGATATAATTATATACTTTGGACTACGTGATTTTAAACGCGCAATAATGTTTATAATTGTTAATTTTTTTTTATTTTTGTTATTTTTTTTTACGTATTATGTTAACCCGGCATATAAACTGCCACTATACAAAGTTTCGTCTAATTCTGTTCAGTGGTTTTTGCGTGATGCGCGTACAGACAAACAAACAAACAAACAAACAAACAAACAAACAAACAAACAAAAATTTTCAAAACTGTTCTAACATGTTCAGTATCTCATTTTAAGCCACCCTGGTTAGTTTTTTTCCGAATACATTCAATGTACAGACTTTCTTACCTCTACGATTTTATTATATGTATAGATTATGTTCAAACTAATCGTTGTTGTTCGAAGGCGCGAAATGTTACTCCTTCGAACGTGTGGTTTCAGATTCGAATTTCGAACATACGAGTATCCCCGAAGTGTCCAGCGCAGCAGCAAAACCGCTCTCCCTTACCTGAAACAAGCAAACATTTCACATCAATATGGCCCGTTTCGGATTCATTCATTCTAGGTGCAGAACCGGCAGCGGCGCACATTGACACAGAAAACATCTGATTATAATCTAAAGATGTACCACAGAATAGAAAAGAGTACTCCGATGTACTGAGAAAATAATGGAATAGCACTGCCAGGCACCAGAGATGTTAAGATAGATTTAAAAAAAAAATATTCTAATGTGTTATCCAATTCACTATCGTTATCAATTCAAATTCACACATTCAAAATTCTTTTAAAGAAGCACTTTTTGTCAACTTAATTTTTCTGTTCCAAAACGATGTCTCTCATGTTCAGAGTTAGTAAATATATATAATATGTAAAACTAAGTATATTTAGTCTATCTTATGTATTCTGGTATATAGGTATAGTATTTAACTATTCATATTTATGTTTATCTATCTTTTGTATTCCCGTACATCTGTCATATCGTAATATTTAAACTTCTCTTTCCGCCACTCACCTAGCAGTTATCATGCCCCAAAGGTATCCTGTTAGAAAATGCTTAGAGGCATTAAGTGTTACCTTTTGCCTATATTCTATTTGAGTGCAATAAATATATACACTACAATACAATACAAAGTCAGTAAGGGCCGATTCTGTCCTGTCCCGAAATAATACCCGTATGGGAAACTGCACTTTAACCGACGGACAAATATTAGCTAAGACATAACCGTTGGTGAAATCGGCTCTTACTAAGCTCACATTTTACAATTAGGTTGCTAACGTTTCAAGTTAGTGAATAGACAGAAAGAAAGAAAAATTGCATTTATTATCAATTTATCATCCATCGCAACATAAAATACGGATGCCAAAAACACATAATATACACAAAAAACTTTAATTTAAATACCATACATAATTAAATCCATCATGGAACTGACTGATGACGATACGCTAACCAAATAATTCACGAGAAAGAACACGCGGGTAAAGTGATGATAAGAAATACGGGATTGTGTCAGTTGTGATACCGCAATACATCCAGCGGAGCGAGACGCTGCTGCTCCTGTCAGCCTTCAAAACGAATGCAAATGTCATCCCGCCTCCACGGTCTTCAGCGCCATGTATCCCTACAGCCGCAGTATTCAACACAAGCCGCAATCTAAGATTTATACAAAGAGATTGCGTCGACGTAATATAAACTCTTTGGATTTATACATCAAAACAAAAGTAATGCTTTCTCTGTCCATCCCGCCCGCTCTACTTTCAATATCAACGCGTGGGTTCTGCTCAATTTGGCAGGGAAGGGCGATTCAGCAACACAAACCACAACCCTCACTGTGTACATACCGGCCTGAAGCGGGTGACCTTGAGTTCCGGTCAACGTATAAATAGGCAGTACGAGTACGTGGATGTACTAACACATTATTGACGTTTTTAACCGACTTCAAAAAAAAGGAGAAAAACAAGTACAGTCTCGGGTCCTTCAAGAGAGGCGTGAATAGGCACCTGTCAGGCCGGCAGCCGGCGTGTCATTCGCAACCCCCGCATGCGACCGAATGTCCATGGGCGTCGCTAGACACCTTATGATTGGCTCGGCGCCAAATGTCGAAGTTGAAAAAAAACGAAGCTGTCATGCCGCCGGAAGTTTCCACAGAGGTCGTTGATCCTTCGCAGGCTTCCCAGGAAGTGTTAAAATATTATGACTCCGAAATGCTCTGAAAGGATTTTGTCGTTAGGCCACTTATTCAGTTTTACGGCTCAGCTTTGGCCATCGTAAAATGTGAAATACTATCGTAGGCCTACTACGTAGAAGTACGTGCATACATACTTATATACATACACTAGCTTGGCTTCGCTCGCGATATACTCGGTTTAATAGAAAATCCGATTTAAACGCAATATGATACTCGTAATAAACGATCGCTTCTCTTATATTCTATCTCTCTCTCTCTCTCTCTCTAAAAATTCGAGAGGCGTGTTTTTTTATGTAATCCGTTATGGGTGGCTGAGTCGGAGGTGTCAAAGCGCATGCTCCGACCAGCCAATATCATCTCCGAGAAGGTAGGTGCCATACCGGAGACTTCCCTGGATTGCTGGCTATACTGGACTAGAGGAGAACACAGCCGAGGCTGCCATGCGGCCATCTGACATCCAGTACGGTGGTACCAACCCTCTCGGCTACAATTTGAGCCTACCACCTAGTAAGGGGCGAGGGAAGGGACCTACAGTTTTACACTGGTTCCGAACGGTTAGATTTGCCAGATTATAATATATAATCTGTCCAATCCACTGACTGACTGTTCCGTCCAGTGTCAGTCAGTCTGTCAGTGCGTCAGTCCGTAATTTTTTTTAATGTTAATTGGATTAACACGGCTTCCACGGGCCAAGTGGGGTAAATAAATATCACAGGATCAGAGCCACGTGCCTTCGGCCTCGAGAAGTTTTGACCAAGCTCTGAAGGAAGCCACATAACCTTAGTTAGACCGACCTTACGAAATTCGCAAGTAGTGTCTTGGCGGTTCCTCAAAAGAGGGAAAAACGGATCAGTTTGTTCGGAACGGATTGTTGTTTATCGAAAATGACACGGTTGGCTACATCAACTACAACATCCGTGATGTCAGCCCATAACACCACTAGGTGCCCTGTCAGTGCTTCCCTTCGGTCGTGCTGGCTACACGGAAATGGACGGAAAACTATTTACATAGCCGTTTCGACCGACGTTTCATTCAGTGCGGTGGTATCAATCCGGGCGGGCTGAACACTATCACCTGGTGCGGTAAGAAGGGAAGGGACCTACAGATTTACGTGTAGTGGAACCCGAACCACGGTCAGCCTCCAACGGTCGAGCGATCCATCCACTGACCGCGCCCAGGTGTGCTTATGATCCGACCGACAGTCGACCGAACACACCACTGAGCTACCGAGGCTGACTACTCTTGTATCTGTCTTCTGTCTGTCACAGCTTATTTTTAACCCCCGACGAAAAAAACGGAGGGGTGTTATAAGTTTGACGTGTGTGAGGGTGTGTGTGTGTGTGAGTGTGTGTGTCTGTCCGTGGCATCGTAGCTCCCAAACGGATGGACCGATTTGGATGCGGTTTTTTTTATTAGGAAGCTTGTTTAATCGGGATGGTTCTTAGCTATGTTTGTAATGAAGTAATTAAGTAATAAAAAAAATAATCATCTTAAAAAGTGGGCCGATTTTAATGCGGTTTTTTTTAAAAAAGCTTGTAATAAAAGTTTAATTACAAATTTAAAAAACCCCCGACCCTTAAAAAGCCAAAAATAATTTCCGTTTACTTAACCTTTTGCCAATGGAGCGGCCGATATCGGCCGGAGTCGGGGGACCGCTAAGAAAATAAAATATAAAAACTCAGAGCTGCGCGGGAATTTACTTAGCGGTCTCCCGACTCCTTTAAGGCCGACTTGCACCAACACGAGTTTAAAGTTAAGTAGCGAGTTATGGATTTAAACCATATTTAAACCGGTTCCCACAGTCAGCGGGTGCTAGCTTAACGAGTTAAACTGGTTTATATATTAAATTCGTGTTGGTGCAAGTGGGCCTAAGTAAGTAAACGGAAATTATTTTTGGCTTTTTAAGGGTTGGGGTTTTTATCTCCGTAAGTATCTACTGGACGAAAAAAATTGACAAATGGTACATTACGTACTCGACAGTATATAAATACGCGTCGGGTTTTGAAAAGAGATAGTCCGGTTTTTTTTGTAATCCGGTATGGGTGGCTGAGTCGGAGGGGCCAAAGCGCATGCTCCGACCAGCCAATATCACATCCGAGAAGGTGTCACACCGGAGACTTCCCTGGATTGCTGGCTATAATGAACTAGGGGAGAACACAGCCGAGGCTGCTATGCGGCCGTCTTACATCCAGTACGGTGGTACCAACCGAGTCAGCTCCAATTTGAGCCTACCACCTAGTAAGGAGGCAAGGGTACCTACAGTTTTACACCGATTCCGAACGGTGAAGCAGCAGGTCTAGGCATGCACGTAAATTTTTTCGTCAGTTAAGCTTAATTTTGTTTTAATTTGTAATATTTTTCTCTTATTATATTTTTTGGAATGCTGACTGAAGATTATTAAAATAAATCAAATAATAAAAAAAAAAAAATTGGATTATTTGATTATTTTATAAAAAAATTTAATCTTTGACGTGTCCCAATAGTGGAACAATTTTGTTTTAATATAAAATTCCAGAAACCCACTCAACGGGAAATAAACTATTTTGACTTTGACTTTGACTTTGACTTTTAAATAATTATGAAACTGCATTCTAACTAATGTGTGGAAGTCGAATAAAACTCTACAATCCGTTAACCATAATTAATTTTCAATAACTAAGTATAATAAAAACGCGCAAGTCTTTCACAACGATTACAAAGTGTGAAATTGTGTCAAAATGTGTTGTTTTGTGCCCCAGAGTTAAGTGGGCGCGGGCGCGCGGGCGGGCGCACAATTTCCGCTGGCAGCCCTACAAGCGGGCCGCCCGCGCGCGTCGCGCCGATTGGCTAATTCGAACGGAAATCGCTCTACGCGGCGCGGCGGTAGGGTTGTCACTCGACCGCGATCTCCGAATAATTGGAAAGAACGGTATTGGTTTGGGCAAAAGGTTTCTGAACATGCATAGAGGTTTACCCGCAAGTATAGTCTCGGGTCCATCAGGAGGGACGTAAATAGGCGCCTGCGTGTCAGACCGGCTCGGCATTCGCAATCCCCTAAACCCGAATTTCCATGGGTATCGTTAGCACTTATAAATGGGTGGAAGGGTGACTCATGATGTCGCACCTCGTATATAAAAATGGTATATTCTAACAACATGTAAAGTTCCATAAGACCATTATATATTTCCATTTCAATCTCTAATATATTAGCCAGCGTTCACATTGATTTGTGTGGTGCGGTCTTTTTCTTTGCGCTTCGCGCACGGTTTTGTTCACTGCTCAGTCCCTTAGAAAACCTACCCTACCTAAACTGGCCCGTGGGCTGTGTGTTATAGGTAAACATTATTCAGTATGACATTCTGCTGGCTATTTCAGTTATATATATAGTTCAGATAAACTTACATTGTATATGAATGAGAAAATGAAATATATATTTTTTCTCTTGCTTTCGTTCTTTCTTCCTTCAATTTAGATTATCCGAGAAGAAAATAATCAGAGTACAGCATCGTACTGTGACAGCCCTACCCAGTAGGGGCCTACCGCGGCGAAAAACATGAGCAGTTTCGTCTAGCTAGCACGTTAAGGGGGGGTACTAGGCAAAACATCACATCATATTATCCTAACTATAGCCATATTTCAATAGATATAACTATAATTTATATGCTTATAGTTAGGTAAAGGTTCAAGGTATAATGTGTGGTAGATTATTGTAATTTAATCTTGTAAATTCTCTGAAAAATAAGTGGTTGAAAAGTGGTAAAAACGTTCGAAAATGCATTTGCTATTTCGTCACAAATACGTCCATACAAAAAACGCTCGCGCACGGCAACGGCCCAAAATTTAGAATGTTGAAAGATAGTTCAGTGAAAAACCATTTATTCTGTAAGCGTTTGAGTTTATTTAGATGATTCTTAGTCTTATTGACTCTAAGCTCAATGAAGCATTTTTCGTATTACATGCATTTGTAAAAAATGGCGAGGGAAATAGCAAAGGCATTTTTTAACGATTTTACCACTTTTCAACCACATATTTTAAAAGGAATTTATAAAATTAAATGAAAAATAAAGTATTCACATTATACCTTGAATCTTTACCTAACTATAGGCATATATATTATAGTTAAATCACTTGAAATATGGGTATGGTTGGGGAAATACGAAGTGCTTTTGCCTAGTACCCCCCCTTAAGCGCTGTAGGCCTCGCTGTAAGCTTATTGCTGTTTAGACGCTTTCCGCTTGCGACCGGCTGCGATATGACGTGAGAAGTACAATTTAAAAAAAGTAGAATTGTTATTGCTTAAGTTGGCCAGCGAGCAATGGATCGAGACATGCTGGAAATATCGCTACGTGATATGGTGCGTAAGGAGGCAATCTGCCGACGCACCAATGTAGTCAATATTGGACACCGGGTGGCTAAGCTCAAGTGGCAGTGGGCTGGGCACGTTAGCCGAAAAGACGAAGACCGCTGGAGTTAGTTAAGATAAGATAATCGTTTATTTTGCATACTTAAGTAATACCTTAACCTATTTACATCTTATACACGGTGTTGCAACCCCAACCGTAAAACCCGAAAGGGGGTGATTCTGTACGTGAAATAGAAGAACTTTTGTTCTACGACTTTTTTATTTGAAGAAAAAACATTTTTTTTTCTCCTTACATTTTGAGAATAGGCATTTAAAATTTCTATGGAAAAAATCTTTTTTTTTGGTTTCAAAAAATGTTTTTTCTTCACAGAAGTTGTTTACTTTCACATATAGAATAACCCCCTTATGTCAGTCAAAAATATTACGGGGGCAACTGCAACACCGTGTATATTACCAGCTTTGCCCGCGACTGCGTCCGCGTGGACTTATCACGCCATCTACCGGGTCCAATTGTATTTTCAAACTATCCAGGAACCCACTCAAATATGCACACCAAATTTCATCCAAATCGGTCCAGCCGTTTAGGCGGAGAAAAAAATAGTTTCTGTGTTTCTGTGTGACAGTTAAAATTGCAAATCATGTAATTTCATCTTCGTGCACATAATTTTTGAAAAGACTTTTGATAACAATTTGATACCAATTCTATAATTTTTATATCTTTTGACGCAAGGTACACCTAAATGACCTACCAATAATGCTGAAATAAAATTTACCTTCTCTTAGTTGGCCTTACTCGGAAACTTTTAATTTTCAATATGGTTATTGCGTCATGTTCATGTAGCTTCACGCGGTGGAAAATCTGTTACAAAGTACTCACGACTTTATGTAGTATCAGTACGAAGCATATTTATATTTTATTTATTTTGCCTTTTTTATATTCATTTTATAATTAAATTCTGTATATTTATTAATGTAAATAGATTTTAAACATCTGTCAAATAGGATATTCTGGAGGCTGGGCTTAAAATCAGCGATGCTGGGTCGTCTCGGCTCAGTATCTTACGCTGCGCCCAGATCCTATTTTTCCTATTATTAGGTATGTTATTATTAGTTATTTATTAGTTACAACTGTTGTGTATGTTACCAACTACCTATTTATGAAAAATAAATAAACATTTCATTTCATTTCATTTCATTTCATTTCATTTCATTTCATTTCATTTCATTTCATTTCTCGGACAGACAGGCAGACAGACAGACGGCGTAGGCTTAGTAATAGGGTTCCGTACCGGATACGGAACCCTAAAAACGACAAAGACGTGTGTTGCATTCTACTCCAACCAGCGAAAGTGGCGCCTTGAAAGAGCAGTACGGGTGAATACGAGTTGACAGGGCCTTAATCAAATGTTCTACCTACATACACACTCGTAATACCTACCTCTGACGCCAAACGGTAGGTACATCGAACAAAGAAGTCAGAGCGAAAAAACTCTGTAGGCGCCTCCTCCGCTGCCGCCGCCAGCCCGGTCCGCCACCTGAAAGACCTGTTTGATCCTACAACCGCTCCTTTAGCTCCTTTCGGCAAACTTCGGCTCGAAGGAGGAATGTGTGGTATGAGTGATGTTGTGTGGTATGTATTAGTGATGTTTTGGTGGTTAAAAAAAATAACCGGGGTTAATATAGAGAAGATGCGTCGCCTAACCTAATGTTGAGGCGGCGCATGCCGTTTTTGTTACGTTTGTATTTCCGAAAATAAAGCTTTCTTAGGTGGTTATAAAAAAAATTACCATAACCAAATTTTAACACTCTAACATTGCTTAAATTAAAAAAACAAAACAAAACAAATTTTGACAAAAGGGACACGAATCCATGGTCGAGATCGAAAAAATAAAAACCCTACACTCTTATACCACTGAGCCACCAAATTACATAAACGACCAAACGAATATCGGATTCAGTTGGTTCGCTTTCGAGCCGAGTCAACCCGAGCCGTGTTTCCGAAAGGAGCGCAGGAGCCGCAGGATCCGCCAGAACTGTCAGGTGTCAAACCCCCGCCAGCCAGCCCCCTGGAGGAATTTCCCTAATGTTTTCTTTAAGGAGTGATGGAATATGAAATCAGACGGCGGGGCGGCGCCGTGTCTCCGTTCCGACATTGCCGGAGCCGCGCACAGAAATACACAGGAAGAAGCGACCTGTCGAGTAGGTGAAAGAAATTAGAATAGAACCGAAACTGTTTATTGCACACAATTTAAAGAAATACATACATACATACATACATAATACACGTTGTATCCCGACAATCGGGGTAAGCAGAGCAATGGGTGTTGCGCTGCATGGACTTTTGTAAATTACAGCTCTACACGAACCACCAAGTTTCGCAAAGTATTCGGACAAGATAACTAAATATTTTATTATTATTATGATAGATAAATATGAATATTTTATGTTTTAATGCCGTGTGTACTCTGTTCGTGTTTAATAAAATCAATACTAATAATAAATCTGTAAGGGATGGTCATAGAGTAAGTTACTTTGTTTTATGAGATACTGAGTTTGTAGACTCTATGTATGATATTAAAACTAAATTGACGATTTTTAGAAATCTTCCTGTATGTATGTATGTATGTTCCTCCATAACTCTTAAACCGATCATCCGAATTTGATGAGACTTAGTACAAGCACATTTAACTATACGTGAACTGGATAGGCCAAATAAAATTCATTTCCTGTTACGCTAAGATGTGGCTCTCATACAAACCGAATTTTTCCGCGCGCCGAAATAAAGGTAACGCAGAAACGCAGCTCGGCCTTCTTTCTTACTTACTTTCTTCTTTTTAAATACGAATTTCACGCGAGCGAAGCCGCGGGAATAAGTTAGTAAATAAATAACGTATAATTCGTTATGAAGAGAGACGGGGTAAAACCAAAGATGTAGAGTACTAGTGTTTTTGTATCCATCGGTAAGACCAAATTTTAATCAAATACGCCGCGATGTCAACCAATCCAAAGCGTGACTGGTAGAGAATGCCCTTAGCCATTAAGTCTGCCTTTTGTTTGTATTACTATGCACTCAGTGCACACCAATTTAGATTGGTTTAAAACCATACCACCTCCATAGGTAAGGGAATTAACTTTTTACATGACATTCATAAAACGGCCACAGCATCAACGGTCACCCACACAAAGTCCGACCGCGCCCGGTGTGCTCAACTTCGACGATCGAAAGCCGATGCATCGCTCCGCCCATCTACCAAGGCCGACCGTACAATGTATTGCTACAGCGCTTCTTCCTAGTTATTTGCATTGCAACACTTTGAATGGGCCAAGATTGCCTGCTAGCTCAGGTGGAGAGCATAAATGTCCTCTCTTGAGATTTGAAGATCGCGGCCTCGTGGGTACAAACCCTTCATTCTAAAGTCATGGGGTTTGATTCCGAGTGTACGGGGCGATTTAGCAATGACTACCAACATTTGATTCGGACGTTTGTAATCGTTCTTCATAAGAGGCGTCATAACTGATAAGGCTCTTTTATTTATTAATATATTACATTGTTACCTCAGGCAGGCCTCACGCACTCTATGTACATGCGCGCTAACTACCTACCGCCCGGTGGACCGCCGGCGATACTACCTACACGCTCGCCCACGCAACAGCGCGCAGCTGCAAAGCAATAATCACTTTACACTCGATCGTTTAGGTACATTTTCGCACGCAGCGATTGGCGACGTAAAACAGTAGGCTATTAAAGCCGAAGGTATGGAACTTTTTCTATGGAGTGATTTATCTGTTACGAATTAACTAATAAGTAATCGGTGCCACAGGGCAAGCCCCAAAATTTAACAATGTAGAATATATTTCACAGTTAGCTCAACGTATCTCACCGCGTACTTTTGAAAGAATTTTGTCAGGCCGGTTTCCATGGGCACGATGCACTCTTGTCGCGCTTTCCATAAAAAAAAAAGAAAAAAGAAACGTCGATACAGACTGAAATGTTTACCATATTACTTATGGCAAACAGTTTCGCTGTCTGTCCGTCTGTCCGAGGGCTGTATCTCTTGAACCGTAATAGGTAGCCCGTTGAAATTTTCACAGAATATGTGTTGGATATGGCCAATATACTCGTAACAACAAATATGAAAAAAAAGTAAAAAATTCACGGTGGTCCCCATAGAAGAAACTTAAAAGTGTATGCGCGCCGTCTACCGAAAAGAGTATGAAGCATTTTAACTAATACATAGATGGTGTGAGTGGCGCTAACCATGACACTTGGCCGGTATTCTTATTATAAGCATTGATGTTATAAGTAAATTCAGCGGTATTTTCAACTTTTTTTCTATTGAGCGAAGTTAACCAAATAATGTTTTCAAAACGCTATCGATCAGCCCTGAGAGTTCAAGTATTACTTACATATATTAAAACGGAATATGTCAGGGGAGTAATATTGATGGTAAATCTCTCGGGGACCCTTAATTTTTTACATTTTTTATTATTTGTTGGCATATTCATCATAATAATAACATAATATTCAGTGAAAATTTTAACCGGCTACCTATTACGGTTCAAAAGATACAGCCCTCGAGCGGACGGACAGACGGACGGACGGACAGACAGACCGCCTAGGCTTGGTAATAGTCTTCCGTATGGATACGTAAAGTTTAAATTACAAGTAGTCATATTGTATTTACAATGAATTGTATTTTATTACTCGTATTTCCTAATTTCAAGGTCTGCGCTACCCTTGCTTTCGTTATTTTAATTTGCTCTGCATTATTCAAAAGCAGACTGTAAAAAAAAACACCCAAAGCGATATGTCATCTTTCACACGCTACTTACTGTTAATATTTTAGGTTCCCGTATCCCGTACGGAAGCCTAATACTAAGCTTACGCCGTCTGTCTGTCTGTCTGTCTATCTGTCTGTCTGTCTGCCTGTTCTACTGCTGTATCTTTGGAACCGTAATAGGTATCCGGTTGAAATTTTCACAGAATATGTGTTATTTATTATGGTGGATATAACAATCAATAATAAAATATAGAAAAGGTCAAAAATTAAGGGCGGTCCCCATACAAGAAAAGTGTTTTTTTTTCAAAGTATTTTTTTGTGGTGCGGAAACGTAGGAGCGCGAGTCCGACTCGCACTTTGCCGGTTTTTTTTATGTGTTCTTGTTGCGTGTGTATTCCAGCATGTCGATCATACCTAAGCTGTTGTTTTCGCCTGTTTCATGATGGCACACGAACGAAAAAATATTGCACGAGAAAAGATGCAAGCGCCATTAGCGAGCTACTGCGGCACTAGAATAGCTTTTATTATTAAACGACTTCAAAAAAGGAGGAGGTTCTATGTTCGGCTGTATGTATTTTTTTTTATGTATGTTCAGCAATATCTTCCCCAATTGCGAACTGATTTCGATGATTCTTTTTGTGTTCGGTTCAGTCTAGCTCCAAGGTGGTCCCATTTTTTTTTGGTCAAGATCGGATTGGAAAGCGAGGCGGAATCGCGAGGCCGAAGGCCGAGCGATTCAGCCGAGTACATTAATAGCAAATAAAAATTACTAAAAAAACTGTGAAATAAAAAACTATTTAAAAAAATATAAAAACCGCCTTCAAAAATGTATGAAATAAAAAAATAAAAATCGAACCCTAGAGTTGAAGGCGGTGGTGCTAAAGCAAGCAAAAATAACCGACCGCCTTCAACTCTAGGGTTCGATTTTTATTTTTTTATTTCATAAATTTTTGAAGGCGGTTTTTTAATTATATCGTTCGGGGTGGCTCGGGCCATCACGGAACGGGCACGGTGTACAATAAAGAAATTCTATTATAAATTAATATCTATCTATATTAAGACTGCGGTACTACAGCGTGAGACACAATTTGCAAAATTTGCCACATTTTCGTTTCGGTTTTTTGTTCAACGAATTTCAAAAATATACATATTAAAAAATCCTGTCTAAAATTTGACCATATTTAAAAGTTGGTGACAGATTTTTATTTTTATTTATGTCAATTAATATGTGAAAAAAAAAATCACAAACGTACTACTAAATGGTCCTAAATACTCCGAAATGCTCTCTTTGTTTCGAAATTGCAGCTTTCTAAAACGTTATTTTGAGTTTATACTAATTGCAGATGATGTAAGATAAAATTTTACTTCTTTTGACAGATTTGGATATTCGTGTAATGTAAATTGGTTTAACAAACTTTGAACAAATACTATAAAACAAGCGAACGCTTCGCTATTCAATCAGTGCCGCGCGGTGCGGCATTTTGATGCTGTAGTACCGCACTCTTAAATTGGGTTTATTTTTATACGCATACATAGCGTCACGCCTGTTTCCCAGTGGTGTAGACAGAGACAACGGATCTCCGCGCGCCACAATTCTGACACACGTCTGCCCCCTCTTCTCATAATGTTCGTCGTTCGTCATACATGATCGTCGGTTAGGGACCGTTCACATTCCACGTGGACACTTTTTTGGCACTTTTTGACCCCACACCCCCCTCCCCCTCTGTGGACCATCGTGGACATTTCCGTTACTCCCACCCCTTCGCCCCTTTGTCCACGTGGAAAATGCCGTTTTTGTTCCTGTAACTATGTGACGCACTTTAGAGTTTAAGAAAGATGGACTTCAAGAAGAGGCAGGGAGCTGTGGATGGGAAAGTAGTACTTGCAATTATTGTCATATAATTTAAAATGTCTATAAAATTGAGGGTAACATGAAATAAAGGGCTGAGAGACATAGCGTGCAGCTGTATGTATCTACTCAGGCGAGCGAGTGGCTAGCAAAAGCCCAGTTCGCGGCATTGTGAGTTTAAAAAAAATATCTGCTTGTTACACTTATCCCTAATAATAAGTTATCCCCCCTGGTAGGGATAGGTGGAAAAAATTCCACTTATGCCTACCAGTAGGGATAGGCGGAAAGTGTAAACTCTGAGTGCACTTATCCCTACTATAAAATTTAAAATAAAAAATAAATACATTTTATTACCATTATGTTTTTTATAATTTTTTTTCGACTTTGTATTCTTACCTACAAATTCATTAAATGGACGGTCTCTGTACAAAATATTATATTTTTATGTATTGAGTTTAACAGCAACTAGGTCTCCTTTGACACGTTTTTCGTTCAAATTGTAAGCGTTAGTCCTGCGGTTGGCCCCTACTCGTAATAACTAGTGGTCGCTGCTTAATAACAATAAAAATAAAATTAACGATATTATTAATTTCCGATTCGAATGCGATTACCGGAAGTGGAGTCCAGCTTACATTTAAATTGGAAAACGTGTGCGGTTCAGGCGTTACAGTGATGTATTTTGGGAGTGTAACTATTATGTAGTAGTTGATAAATCTCTTTTTACTAGACAGCGAAAAAAACTACACTATTTCGTAGGTACCTAAATGGGAAAATATCGATTATAAGAATTTAGCTATAAAAATATTTTCAATTGAAGTTAAATATACTAATATGTATATATTATTTAAATAATGTATTACCTCATCCATAAATTAAGACGTATAAAATAAAATGTTAAATTTAAAAAAATCTTATAAAGACCTTTTATATCGAATAATTTTTTGCATAAAACTTAAATTAGGCATATCAAAAAGCAAATAAAAAAACCGACCAAGTGCGAGTCGAACTCGCGCACCGAGGGTTTCGTATCGCCATGTCTGTCTGTTTTCGGTAGATGGCGCGCATACACTTTTTACTTTCTTGTATTGGGACCCCGTGAATTTTTTACTTTTCTTATTTTTATTATTTGTTGTTATATCGGCCATAATAAATAACACATATTCTGTGAAAATTTCAACGGGCTACCTATTACGGTTCAAGAGATACAGCCCTCGGAGAGACGAACAGACAGACAGACAAGACGGAAGGAAGACAAGAAGGACGGCTTAGTAATAGGGTCCCGTATGACGGATACGGAACCCTAAAAAGGTCTACAAAATTTTTTCATTGAATTTTTTTAAGGTTTGTCAACGAAGAATTCCGTGGTGGTAAGTATATGCGGTCATTGAAAACCCTTCACATAGCCAGAAGAACCGTCAACAGTTCAGATAACATGTATGTACGGTCAGTCCACACACACAGTATTCACCATGTAGTGGCGACAGTGAGAAACTGGCCATTCCCGACAACGGCCGGAGCGGCCGACGCGACTGTAATAAATAATAAAATATTCCTATTTCGAGTATTTTTTACGGTTTGTCGCGACACGCGTCGGCCGCAATTCGTCTGAGTGGCGGAGCTGTGGGGATGTAGCGACGGCATACAAGTTAGGTAGACATGGAGAGTAAAAAAATATCTTACGTTACATTGAATCTTATGTCTCGACCTCTTCTCCATCTTAATATTATATCAAATATGGAATAAAATGCCAGCCGTCTTTATTCGCCTATAACTCGAGAACGGCTCAACCATTTAATTTAGGTTTTAATTAATGCAATCTGGCATATCTCTTTCCGGGTGGTTATATACTACAAGTATCATAAATAAATAAAAAAAAAAATATATAATTTTAATATAAAAAAAGTAATAATAAAGATTAGGTAAGTGATAAAATTTTTATTAAATGATTAAGTGAGAAGTCCGCCTTTGCACGCCACTGTTCTCTTGTTTCTGTGTGAAGTATTGTTAATTTCTATTGCTCGTGTGTATGTTATCTTCTGTCTTCTGTATCTCTGTTTGTGTTTTTGTTTGCAATAAAGCATTTCTATTCTATTCTATAAAATTATTATTCAGCGTGCGGTCGGTAGTCGGTACATAGACCCCTGTTATAATTGACAGACGCTACGTGCAGAATTTGAACGAGGCACAGGGGAGGCTAGTTATTGTGAACAGTTCTGCTCGATATTTATCTTGTCCTAATATTTTGCTATTTTGCTAGATGATTGGTGTTGTGTAATTCACGCGCGCGCTCTTGCAGCACAACAACGATTGCTCTGCTTAACGCGATTGTCGGGATACAGTATGTTTGTAGAAAAAAAAAGGGTTAAAAACGAGGACATCTGTACACCGACGGTTTCTGCTGCCGGTCCTCGTCCCTGCGGACAGGCGGCAGTAGTGACGTGCGTTTATTTTTACCAACGGCGAAATTTTACCGCGTCATTTTAACGGTAAAATATTACCTTTGCAACTAAAATGTTGGTTGCAACAAAGTAGTCGTTACTCATCGCTGCGGTAATGGATGGAAGGCTGTGTTTAAGAACGAAAAGGTGTTGGGAATCGTCAAAGTATCTCGCAAAGTATTAAAAATGCAGAAATGGCATTGTCAGTTTCGATAGCTCAGTGGTGCAGACAGTCAACTGTCGCTATTGAATGTTAAGGAACGCTGGGTGCGGTCAGTACTTGGATGGGTGACCGCTGACCGTTGGAGGCTGACCGAGGTTCGGATTCCTCGTAAAACTGTAGGTTCCTTCCCGCCTAATCTTACTTGGTGGTAGGGTTTAACCCGCCCGGGTTGGCACCACCGCACTGAATGAAACGTCGGTCGAAACGGCTATGTAAATAGTTTGTGCTTTCCGACCAGTTCAGTGTAGCCGGCACGATCAAAGGGGGAAGCACTGACATGGCACCTAGTTCACCCGGTGTTATGGGCTGACATCACGGACGTTGTAGGTGATGTAGCCAACCGTGTCAGTTCCCATAAAAAAAAGTCATTGCAGACAAAATACTCTATATTCACACAATTTAAATGCGCAATTAACAAGTGCGACAGAGACAGTTTTTTTTATGTAATCCGGTATGAGTGGCTGAGTCAGAGAGGCCCAAGCACATGCTTCGACCAGCCAATATCACCTCCTAGAAGGTAGGTGCTATACCGGAGACTTCCCTTTAGTTTGCTGGCTATACTGAACTAGAAGAGAACACAACCGAGGCTGCTATGCGGCCATTTTGCATCCAGTACTATGGTAGCAACCCAGTCGGCTACAATTTGAGCTTATACCACCTAGTAAGGGGCAAGGAAAGGGACCTACAGCAGGCCTCATGCACTCTATGTACTTGCGCGCGCTAACTACCTACCGCCTAGCGGTAGCGCGCGAAAAATACCTACACGCTCGCCCACGTCACTGCGCGCAGCTGCAAATAAATAATGCACTTTACACTCGATCGTTTAGGTACATTTTCGCACGCAGCGATTGGCGACGTGAAGCAGTAGGCTATTAAAGCCGAAGGTATGGAACTTTTTCTATGGAGTGATTTATCTGTTACGAAGTAACTATTAATAGTATTCTGTGCCTACAGTTTTATGAAATGTAATTTACTTTTTGTGCACACCATTCAACATTTAGGTATTTAAACCAGCTCGATGGTTTAATTTACATTATATCGTTTTGAATTCTGTGAGCATCGTAAAAGGCCTGTCGTTCGGTATGGAAGGGAAGTGGGTGTGATTTTTAAATAGGATATTTAAAATGTTGTTAAGTTTTGAGAGCCCGAAGAAGTAATGAGATTTTAACAGACTACAATTTGAAATATTTTACTGATGTATTTCGCCTTTACCTTGTAGGGTCTCGTTGAAAAAACAATTGTTTGTCATGGCGTAAGCCATTTCGTATAAAAATTATAAAAATATAAATTATATTTTATATACTTATTATTGTTATAGTAGTATGACTTGAAGTAATATGTGAACGTGATAATAATTATATAGGTATTTAATTTTGGTAACAACTTGTTTCATATATTTTAGGTAACTTAACGTAATTATAGTTTCCGGTATCTTTCAGTCAAGAACATTTTTCAATAAATAAATTTTAAGGGTAAATTTTTTTACAGTGTACTTCTTACATAAACATATTCACATGATTTGTTATTGATATATAATTAATTAGGCCCATTTTGTCATCAGTAAATATTTTATAATTGTTTTTGTACTCGCTTTCAACCGACTTCCAAAAAAGAAGGAGGTTCTCAATTTCGTCTGTATTTTTTTTTGTGTGTAACCTGATTTCTCCTCCAATTCTCAACCGATTTTAATGATTCTTTTTTTCACAATTAGGGTATATCTCAGGGGTGGTCCTTTCATAAATTTTATGAAAGAATACCACCCCTGAGGGTGGTAAATTAAGAGATGAACATTTTCACACTAAGGAATTTTTCAACCACCCACTTCCCGTCAACCGATTTTAATATTATGTGATATTATCAAAAAGAGTGAAATAAAAAAACTGTTTAAAAAAAATTTTACCGACTTCAATCTCTAAGAAGATTAAATAATAATATTTTGATCTTCAGTAGAATGCGGTACAAAAGCACACCCTAAATTGTAGATGGACCCCACAGTAGATGGACCCTTTTGTGCTTTTGTACCGCCTTCTACTTAAGATCAAAATATAATTTAATCTTTTTAGGGTTTGAAGTCGGTTCAATGTTTTTTTAAACAGTTTTTTTATTAGGGTTCCGTATACGTATGGAAGCATATTACTAAGCATACGCCACCGTCCGCCTGCCCGTCCTACTGTTCCTAGCCGGTTGAATTTTCCACAGAATACATGCTACATAACAAACAATAAAAAATAAAAAAATTACAAAAAATAAAAAGTTCAAGGGGCTCCCCATACAAGAAACGTATTTTTTTCTACGTTTTTTTTGTTTCAGTTCTATCATAAAAACAGTAAGACATACAATCGTCAAACCTGGTGTGATTATAGTAAAACAACAAATATTATAACCGGCCAATTACTCGGTGCGCGAGCCGGACTCGCACTTGGCCGGTTTTTTTTTACGTAGTAGCCTATATTTTATATTGTTCCTATTGAACATACTTCTATATGGTGAAACATGTGGTGTGTATTTATAAAAATATTTCATTAAAAGCGTTACTATAATTTCACAGAACTTAAGAAATTAAAATAAGTTTTCGTAATTAAAATGCAGAACTTGTAAGTAAAACTTTCGCCTCCGTCCGGAATCCGCTCTCTAGCTAGAAAAAATTAACTTGATCTAGTTTTTGAAGGAAGTTTTACAGTAGCTTTGCGTGAATTTTAAAACGATCGAGCATGCCATTCAAAATTTATTTAAGCTCGCCTGGTGTGCCTAATTTGTGTTAATTGGTGTGCAATAAAGAATATATACATACATACATACATGCATGAGAGTTGTGTGGTTGGCGCGGTCTCGGCTTGGACCCTTGTTCTCAAGCACCGAAGGTTCGATCCCGGTCGACATGCACCAATGAGTTTTAACAAGAACATCTGGCGGGAAAATGTACGTGCATAACTACACCTGCTGCTTCACCGTACGGAACCGGTGTAAAACTGTAGGTTCCTTCCCTTGCCCCTTATTACTAGGTGGTAGGCTCAAATTGTATCCGGCTGGGTTGTACCACCGCATAAACGGTACACTGTATGTAGATGGCCGCATAGCATCCTCGGCTGCGTTCTCCTCTAGTCCAGTATAGCCAGCAATCAAAAGGGAAATCACCGGTATGGCACCTACCTTCTCGCAGGTGATATTGTTGATCGGAGCGTGTGCTCTGGCCCCTTTGACTCAGCCACGCATACCGGATTAGATAAAAAAATCAAAATGGTATAAGTTTTTTCATATGATTTTTACTACTTTAAAAATAACTAACTATTTAAATAAATAATAAATATATAAATGCAATTTAAATTTAACGCATTTTTCTGCCGAAATAGTTCAATTACCTTCGTTTCGCCGTATTGGCCTTAGTTTTCGATACTGATTAAACCCCTATCGTTGCTGGGAGTAATTTTAAATATCTAAATCATTAATTTCTTACATTTTATAATTAAATGTTGATTTTAAGTAAGATAATTTTTAAAAAATAATTTATAGCTTTTTATTAACTGAACATATTGTACATAAAGCTAATTAAAAAATAAAATAGAAAATAAATTATTAATTGAATTGTAAGAAAAATATCACTCGTTTTTGCTAAATGTACATACATACATACATAGCGTCACGCCTGTTTCCCGGTGGGGTAGGCAGAGACAACGGATCTCCACGTAAATGTAAAGTTTACAAATACTACCACCGAGCATGCCAGCGGACACTTCCTATTTATAGCTGCATATATCAAATTTTAAGTACAAAATACACTCGTATATTGGAGTGTAATGTGTATTTATTATGACAGACTACACAGCTCCAGGGACGATGAACCGTCTGTAAGGGTTCCGGGGAAATTCACTTCTCGGATTTACATATATTTTTTTAACTACTATCTAAACTAAATGTGGACATTTTAGTTTCGACGACGAAACACATACTTTTTCGCACCGCAGACGCTCTATACCGACGATCGGGGTAAGCAGAGTGATCGGCGTTATGCTGCAAGAACTCTGGTAAATTACACAACACCGACCACCATGTCAGCACAGTATTGAGACAAGATAACTATCAAGCAGCAAGTAAGGCACGAAGAGACTTACCAACTCGGTGGAAAGACCGTGCCATGGTGATAGGTGGCTAACTCTTTAACACTGCACCTTGTCCATCAGTCGTCTTTTATTACATAGTATTGTATTGTTTATTGATCATTAATACAGCAGTTAGACTGCACTCGAACTTGTCACAATTTGTTCTATCCGGTTCTATTACACCCGCGAAGAACCGGCAAGAAAATTTTCCAGAGGGTATTTTTTTCACACATAGTGTTTTAGTGAACAGCCACATAATAACATCATCTCCCACAGTCTATCGAAAACACAGCCTTGAGAGAAAGATTTTAATGAGAGTTCTCATTACAAAGACTTATTAATTAAGTGTATCCGGTGTAGAGCCTTTGTCAAACTTTGATACGTAATTTGCATCACCTTAATTATGTTAGTACATTAATCATACTCCAATGTAGTATAATTGCCAAAAAATTAAAAATATGCATACAACATGAAGTATTAAGTTGTCAATGGGTTAATAAAATTGAGGTACTAATCGCACCTAGTCAAGCGTTAACTAATTATGCAGTCAAACACGCACGAAGAGAGATGCAGTGGGACTATTATTTATAAGTATAGAACCAACACGGTACATGATATGGTTAATTCGTCTTAGACAAAAATATTGTGCCCATTTTAACAACACGTACTAAGCGCGGTTAACATTTTAAATGCATAATTAATTATTTTCTATTTATAATAAAAATTCCCAATCCAGTAATCACCGAACTTACGTGTAACTGAACTAATGGTCCAATTAAATTAAAAACTGAAAATGCTTAATTGCTAACTGATAAAAAATCACAATCAAATATGAACTCTATCACTTAACCAGTACAGATCATTTGAGATATTAAAATTTCTTCAAAAATGCCTTCAAACCGGGTCCAGTAGATATCAAGTTTCTTCATAAAATTGTCTTAATAATTCCTTCTTATTATGATAAACAGTCCATTAATTTCAATTCTCCCATTTTAAGGGCATTATCCTTCGTGAATAAATTACGTTTTGATGCCGGTCGTTTTGTTTAATCGCTTCATTTGTTTACTAATAAGCGTGCGCCTTAAGATTCTGTAGTCATTACAATTTTAGTATCCAGGTCTAGGAGAATTAAAGGTACAGTCAGTGAAGCTTGCATGTGGAATCAGCTTTCTGAACAGTTCTATATCACTACTATCCACATGTTCAAAGAACGTATCCACAAACTGTTCCTGATACCTAACGGCGATGAGTAGGTAAAACAATATAAGTACTCATCGCTGCCCTTACATCTTCAATTTAGTTGATAAAATATCTAAAGTATATATATATAAGATTGCTACTGCCTACTCCTCTGAACATCATTATTGCTACTGCCTACCCCCCTGAACACTGATATTGAAATTGCCTACCCCTCTGAACACTATTCTTGCCACTGCCTACCCCTCTGAACACCATAATTGCTACTGCCTACTCCTCTGAATACCGCTATAGCTACTGCCTGCCTACCCCTCTGAACACTATTATTGCTACTGACTACCCCTCTGAAAACTGTGAACACTATTATTGCTACTACCCGCCTACCCCTCTGAACTTTATTTTGCTACTGCCTACACCTCTGAATTCTATTATTCATACTGCCCGCCTATACCTCTGAACACCATTATTGCTACTGCCTACCCCTCTGAACACCACTATTGGTTCTGCCTACCCCTCTGAACACTATTATTGCTACTGCCTAGTGCCTGCCTCCCCTCCCGCGTCGCGTTAGTAAGCTCGTTATAGCTCATCCGAGCGTCTCGGTCATTGGATTGATTTCTTTATTCGCTACGATATAATATTTCACTAGATGATTAATGACGAGACTTCCCCACCACGCGCCGCCCGCCGCCGACCCGACGATGCTCGCTTTTGTTCCTCGTACCAGAGAATATGTACTACAGAGGCACGACCGTGAGATTTTGTTTTTGAAGTGAAACTTCTTTAGCGGCGCTTGGCACTTTTTTAGGTGGGTAAAAAATGTTAAACTCGCGTCAGATCTCGAAAAGCGTCAGCCTCAGATCTCGAAAAGCGTCAGATTTATTTTTATTATTTAAAATGTAACCTTAAGTCATTGCATTAAGGGTTAAGTTACGAGTGGCTCGGGATCAATTCTGTTCGTCTCTCAGTGACAGTAAGGCCGAAAGCGAATCAAGGGAATCCGATATTCGTTTGGTCGTTTATGTGATTTCGTGGCTCAATGGTAAGAGTGTAGGATTTGTATTTTTTGACCATGGGTTCGAATCCCTCAACAATTTTTTTGTTTTTTTTTCTTTTGTTTTCTTTTTTAAGCAATGTTACGGTGTTAAAATTTTTCTAGGGTGTTTAGTTTTTTTTATAACCACCTAAGAATTATTTTCGGAAATACAAAAAGTTTTCACTTCTGCCGGCACTCCCGGAGTGCAACTGGGACTTTTTTTTTTTTGCATTTCATTGCGTAGTACGATAATGCTTAATAAATCAAAAATTAAATTATATTGAAGTGGTCAATTTAGTTCTCGCGGCATGAAAATTATTTGCTTTGTGAATGTGAAGTGATCATTCACAGTATAAGCCGTACTCTTGTGGGGGTTGTATTTTAACCCATGCCAAATACAGGCACTCAACCCCAAGAATATAACTCGGTTTATATGAAATCGGACTTAAGGGTGAGCTATAAACTTTTAAGAGATTACAATAGATCTTCCAAGGTCGCAGTCACAACAGGGCTCAGGGGCCCTAACTCTCACACTTGTTGGATTCTTGTCCATAGGGTCACCGTGGGGATGCCATAGTCATAATACGGCAAACATCGCAAACTAAATGTAATTAAAAAAAAAAACTTGGAGAAAGTGGTGCACGTTAACGGGTTCCAATCCACAGCCTCACGCTTACTAAGCAAGGCCTTTAACTGAAACCGCTTGTATGCGTAGTTTTCGAAAATACTAAATACTTTTTAATGGAATACATACCGCTTGAAATGGAAATTTAAAATGTCGTGCATAAAGGCGACAGGATAGCTACCTCTCACCTTGGCACGGTCCTTCCACCGAATCATGCAGCAGGTGGGTCTTCGTGCCTTACTTGCTGCTTGATGGTTAAATTTTCCCAATATGTACTTTGCTAATGTGGTGGTCGGTGTGGTGCTGTAATTTGCAAGAGTACTTGCAGCACAACACCGACTACTCTGCTTACCCCGATTGTCGGTATACAGCGCGTGGAATACATAATTGTTTTTAATTATACTTAACGTCTGCCTATTCTATGCTAGTATGTATGCGCAGCTAAGCAGTTGTTCCGGTGAGGTTCGACTTTATTTTGCTCCGTGAAAGCTGCCCTTATTCTGTTTTGGACGAGTTCGAAATTTTGCCGAGCAAGGTTTTAGTAATTTCGAGATTTATTTTTGTCTGGAATGTATCTTCATGCAGTCCGTTATGAGTGGCTGAGTCAGAGGGGCCAGTGCACACGCTACGACCGGACAATGTCATCTCCGAAAAGGTGCCATACCGGAGACGAACCCTTTTGGATTGTATATACTAAATTATCTAGCTAGAGCCGAGGCGACTACGCGGCCATCTTACGTCCAGTGCGGAATCTGACAGGGTTGGATACATCACTTTTAGTTATAACTAGCGTTTACCCCCGCGGGTTCGCTCTCGTGAAATTCGTATTTAAAAAGAAGAAAGTAAGTAAGCCCGCTACCGTACCTTTATTTCGGCGCGCGGAACATTTCGGTTTGTATGAGAGCCACATCTTAGCGTAAACGGAACTGAATTTTAGCCTATCCTGTGTCCCGTATAGTAAAATGTGTTTGTACCAAGTTTCATCGAATTCGGATGATCGGTTTAAGAGTTATGGAGGAACATACATACATCCAGAAAAGATTTCTAAAAATCATCAATTTAGTTTTAGTATCATACATAGAGTCTAGAAACGCATTATCTCACAAAACCAAATAACTTACTCTAGGACCATCCCTTACAGATTTATTATTATTATTATATTATTATATACTATTATACTATAATCCTATATTATACTATTCGTCCGTTAGATTCGAAAAAATAAGTTGTGACAGACGGACAGACAAAGAGACAGACAAAAGAGTGATTCTATAAGGGTTCCGTTTTTTTTTACTTTCGAGGTACGGAACCCTAAAAAAGACAATATACAATCAATTATATCAATTATATCTAAAATACATCACAAGGCAATAATACGCACACAACACAACATACATAAATAAAATACACCCGTCATTCCGTCTGTCAATCTGTCTGTCTGTCTGCATTTAATTTAATTAAAAACATATATTACAATTGCTACATAATACATATTCATTGTGTAACTTTTTATTTAAAGTAACTGGAAATATAAACTAAAACTACCTAAATTAAAATTACCTAAAACTAAAACTATAAAAGAAATAATAATAAATAAATATATAAAAACCTTAACGGGAAATCCCCGAAGATGCTACACGAGCACCTTGCCGACAGCAACTAAAAGTAAAAAAATCTCGTCCATCGCTTTAATTTAATTTCATAATTTCATTTCATCTGGGGTCACGGCCGTGCCCCCTCCAAGTCGAGTATCATTTTCCCTTGCTCGATGAGTTTATCTATCATACACTACACACCACACGCTGTATCCCGACAATCGGGGTCAGAGAGTAATCGCGTGCTGTGCTGCAAGAAATCTGGTAAATTACAGCACAACACCGACCACCACGTTCAGCACGACAAGACAACTATCAAGCAGCAAGTAAGGCACGAAGACCCACCTGCTGCGTGACTCGGTGGAACGTCCGTGCCAGGGTGAGAGGTGGCTATCCTGTCGTCATTTAGTACGGCATCTTGTCCTTATCCCTTAGTCGCCTTTTACGACATGCACGGGGAGAGACGCAGTGGGACAATTGTTTTTTTTATGTAATCCGATATGGAAAGCTGAGTAGGAGGGGCCAAAGCACATGATCCGACCAGCCAATATCACCTCCGAGAAGGTAGGTGCCATACCGGAGACTTCCCTGGATTGCTGGCTATACTGGACTAGAGGAGAACACAACCGAGAACTTTACACCGGTTCCGAACGGTGAAGCAGAAGGTGTAAGTAAGTGTGTACGTAATTTTTTTCGTCAAAAAAAAACTCATTGGTACAAGCCGATCGGATTCGAACCTCGGACCTCCCGCATGAGAAGCCGATGACCAAACCACTCGGCCACCCGCCGCTTAGATTAGGCACTATTATATACCGTAGGCACTATTAAGTACCGGCCCCACACTGTCTATTTCTATATTTTTGAATGTTTTTGGCCATTCGCAGAGCGCCGCTGTCGCCACGCAGGGCGGGCGCGGGCGGAGTATTAAAACCGCGAAAAATGGAAAAAATAAATAAATCAATAACGCTGAACTAACAATGATAAACTGGGACACACCACGCGCCGCCACCGCGCCGCCACCGCGCCACCACCGCGCCACCGAGCTATTCTACACTGGAGGTGTCTGGCTGGAGTGATATCACAGATTACTTAATAGTTGGTGATATGCAGGTTCGTCGCGAGCTTTTTCGCCCTCGTTTGTACGGTTCCGTAGCGAGGGATGCTAACAGTCTGTCCGTCTGTCTGTCGGTCGTTCTGTCACAGTCTGTGACTCTAACCGATCTTCTTTTGGATTGTTTATTCCAGAGGACAAACAAAAATTAAGGATTGTAACAAAATTGTATGGGTAAGTAAAGTCAGTTTTCCTCAAATATAATTAATAGGTACTTACCCCAAAAATAAAGTTAAAAATAAAAATATTTTTAGCAGATTAAATATTAAAAAATTGCTCGTCCGAGGCGATTATTTAAAAACCAAAAGCTGAATTAATCTAAAAAAAATATATTGAGATCTATTTAGTGCTTGAACCTCGGCTTGAACGTGGCAGAAAATTAGAAAAACATATGAGGTTCATTTCTTTTTTCTTTCATTACAAAGGCCTTTGTCCTTCGTTCGAGCTTCAGAATAACCATAGTAAAAAACTATGAGAGTCGAGTGAATCAACATGTAGATAATTTTTTGTTTCTGAGAGTTTTTCGCCATGAAATGACTATGTATGTAATATTAATATTGGAAGCCGAAAATCCTAAAAATGAGTAATCCAAAATATACACCATCCGCGTCTCTCCCGGGGCAGATGGCTCCGTTTAATCGACCTCCGTGCCGACGAATAAAATTAACAAAGGCGCTGAAACCGACGCAACCCTGAACAGCGCCGTCATCGTGCACAATTGGCCGATTAAGACGTTGGAGGGCGGGCTCATGTTTTTTTATCAATTGATTAATATTAGACGTGCAGGTAAACTAACGAATTATTCGACATTGTAAGTAGATATATGTATTCTTGATGTTCACATACTTACACAGACATATTTATATACTTAGTCGATACTTACCTAAGAAACGGAAATCATACTATACTAAACAAAAACATACCGACCTATGAAGTTGTCTCTAATATTACAAACAAACAAAAAACGGGCCAAGTTCGAGTCGGACTCGCGCACCGATTCCGTAGCAAACAACACGTAATTGGTCTGTTTTAATTTGCATGTTGTTATACTTTAAGGCCCAATTGCGCCAACACGAATTTAGAGTTAAGTAGCGAGTTATGGATTTAAACGCAGTTCCCACAGTCAACGGGTACTAGCTTAACGAGTTAAACTGGTTTATATCGTTAAATTCGTGTTGGTGCAAGTGGGCCTAAGAGTTGCACTATAAACACACTAAATTTGATTATGTGTTACCGTTTTTATTACGATAGAGCAAAAACAAACAAACAACGTTGAAAGAAAAAAACACCTTTCTATGGGCACCCCCTTAATGTTTAACTTTTATTTTTTTTTTATATTTATAAGGATATAAGTTAAGTTAATAACATTATATTCTGTGAAAATGTCAACCGGCCACCTATTACGATTCAAAAGATACAGCCATTTAAAGGTAGGAAAGGTAGGATAGGTAGGTTATGTCAGCCTCGTTAGCTCAGTGGTGCAGACAGTCGACTGTCGCTATTGATGGTTAAGCAACGCTGGGCCGGTCAGTACTTGGATGGGTGACCGCTCGACCACAGAATAGAAATTAGTACTGGCTCGACCGTTGGAGGCTGGATCATGGTTCGGATTCCACGTTAAACTGTAGGTCCCTTCCCTTCTTACCTTACTAGGTGGTAGGGTTCAACCCGCCCGGGTTGGTACCACCGCACTGAATGAAACATCGGTCGAAACGGCTATGTAAATAGTTTGTGTTTTCCGTCCAGTTCAGTATAGCCGGCACGACCGAAGGGAAGCACTGACATGGCACCTAATTCACCCGGTGTTATGGGCTGACATCACGGATGTTGTAGGTGATTTAGCCAAACGTGTCAGTTTCCATTAAAAAAAAGGGACAGACGGACAGACAGACGGCGTAGGTAGTAATAGGGTTCAGTACGGATAATGAACCCTAACAACGACAAGCACAATGTGTTCGTAAAAAAAAAAAGAACCGGCGACGTCACGTTAAAAGTTACCGCGTATATCAACCCCAGACGAAATCTCACGAAGCGTTATCAAACGAATGCATTCGGAATGTATTTGGAACATTAGTAGAGTGACGCGTCCAGAATTGGCCTATAGTCACCATCTGTTACGCGCAGAGTTCCCATACTGCGTTTTGTAAAATTAGGACGGTAGATGTTAGGGTTACCGATACAATTTTAATGAGGATCTAGTCACAGAACAGCGATCGCCGGCCGTCCTACTACCGCCTTTCTTACTCTGTGGAATTTATCATGTCAAACAATTATTAAAATAATAATAAATATGTAAGAGATGGTCATGGAGTAAGTTACTTTGTTTTATGTGATACTGCGTTTGTAAACTCTACGTATGATACTAAAACTAAATTGACGATTATAATATAGAAATTATATGTTTTTCTGTATTTATGTATGAATGTATGTATGTATGTTCCACCATAACTCTTAAACCGATTATCCGAATTCACTGAAATTTAGTAGAAGCACATTTTACTATACAGGACACAGGATAGCCTAAATAAAATTCAGTTCCGGTGACGCTAAGATGTGGCTCTGGCTCTCATATGTACAAACCGAATTGTTCCGCGCGCCGAAATAAAGGTACGGTAGCAGGATTACTTACTCGTAATTTCTTCTTTTAAAATAGGAACTTCACGCGAGCGGGCATAAGCTAGTTATTCAAATAAAACTATTTCACGGTGAGCGTTCGGAGGAGCTGTTTAACGCGATTCCGTCGTCCCCATTCCACCTCCGCACTACGCGTACTGGGCGGGGGATGCACCCCTATACAATCGACCTACCGCGGATGCGCACCAACCGGTTCTGTAGGTTCTTTATTCACAGAACCGGGAAAATGTGGAACGCACTCCCTGCCCATCTATTTCCTTCCAAGTACAGCCTGGGGTTTTCAAAAGGGGCTTGAAAAGGATCCTGTCAGGGCGGCATGACATTCGCAATCCCCGTGCATCACAGAATGTCCATGGGCTTCGTCAGACACCTACTCCTAGGTGAAACGATGCCATCGAGATCTTGTATCTTCATCAGCCCGCATCGATAATTGCTGGACATGGGCCTAAGACACGCCACCAAACGCGGTCTTCCGCCCTTCTCATTCATTCACTCCTGGCCATCTTTTAGGTCGTCTGTCCACCTAGCTCGCATTACGTTTGCATGTATGTGGCCTCTATTCGAGCGCCCGTCTACCCCAGCGGTTATCGGATCTGAGACATATATGTCCAGCCCACTGCCACTTCAGCTTGCTAATTTTCTTAGCAATGTCGACTAGGTACCTTAGTTCTTTGTCGTATTTCGTCATTAAGCATTTTAACGTACACACTTTAAACTGCCAACCCTACCAATAGTATGACCGCGCAAAATTGGCCGCTTAGCCCGAATAAAGGGCACAAATTAATTTATTATTCCAATGCGAGGTCATTTATCACAGAGCAATTGGAAAGATAAACTATAGAGGGAGTTTTGGACGTTCTCTCTTAATTGTTTGGTTAGTTAGTTCGATCACTTGTGGGCCGCGTCGGCGCGACAGTTGCCATATTGTTATACTACTAACTGGGTTTGGCATTTGGGGGAGAATTCATATTATGCTTACTTTGAGATATTAATTTGAAACAAAAATTCATAATTAACCTAACCCTATGTAAAACCGTAGGTATCTTTCCTTGCCATAAGGGAATATTAATCCCGTTTAAGTCTTATTATTTTATCTAAATTCTGAATTAAGACCATTGCACTAAATAATGGCAAAAATATGGAACGGTCGTCCCGTGAGTATGTTACCTACTACCTACAGTCCGCGCGCGAGCTCCGAGGAATCGGTGTTTGTGGAAATTAATTTATTATAGAATTTTTATAGAATTTTAATATTATACATTTGTATAATATTACTCGCCTAGTATAGTATAATCATCACAAAATGTGAATCTCCATAAAACTTCTATACAAATTCTATAATAAATTAATTTCCACAAATACCGATTCCTCGGAGGTCGCGCGCGGACTTTTTTTTTACTATCGTTTATTGATTTACGTTTTGTTTATAGACGTCCAGAGATACCAGCCTTCCGGCTACAAAATCCAGACGTCTACAACCTGCACTTTTGCGCATGTATGCCAGATCGAGGCCCCATAGCTGCTCTGTCGAACATGTATGTATGTATGTATATATTCTTTATTGAACACCAATTTATCAAAATTAGGTACAACAGGCGAGCTTAATGCCGCGAGGCATTCTATTCTAACTAACCTTTGGGATGTGGGAGAAGTACATGCAGGCGAACAAGAATAGTTTGTGACAATGTGTTAGATTAAAGAAATATGTATGATAAACTACGTACGAATACTACATAGATACTTTAATAAGCATATATATGCATATAATAAACTTAAATATTATATGTACATTAATCGGTGGTACCGTTGTGCAACACAATCAACTGAATGACGGGAGAGTAAGAGAGGGGCGTAAAGATATGTACTTATGTAATATAAATTGCATTTACTTCGGTAAGGAAAGGAGAAGTTTGTTTAAATTTATCTTAAATACATTCATAGACGTAGAGGAGCGTAAATGCACAGGCAGATTATTCCAGAGGCGAGCTGTTTGTACTGTGAAAGAGTCCGTGTAGAACGAGCTTGAGTGAGCCGGTATTGCCAAGAGTAAGTTGTCAGCAGATCTTAAAGCCAGGCCGTGAGAAGAAAGAAATTCAAATCGTTCACTCAAGTATTTGGGAGCAGCAGGATCATTAAGTGTGCGGAAGAGAAGAGAGAGGGCGTGAGAGTTCCTGCGACCACGAACATCGAGCCACTGAAGGCGAGCTCGATATTCAGATATATGGTCATACTTGCGCAATCCGAAAATATAGCGAATGCACAAGTTAAGAATACGGTCAAGTTTGTTGAGGAGATCCTCATTTAGGTCAAGATAACACACATCAGCATAATCTAGAATTGGCAATAAGAGAGATTGAGCGAGCGTAATTTTTGTGCCAGTGGGAATGAAGAACATCCGTTCTTCCGAAAAAAATCCCATGGGAAACACAGGCTGTGACCTTTCCCCAGCCGATCCGAGCCACCACCCGTCCACCCGAAGGAACCCCCGACCGAAGTCGAGAGCCGGGCGTGAAGCCTTCACTGCCACTGGGGTCCGCACCCTATCCAACCACAACCTGTGCCCAAGGCCTCAGCGTTTTGTACTAGATTTTGTTTTCACCAGTATGCGTGGAAGTGCATATGTGGTCATATAATCATCACCTAATGTGTACCGGGGATCCACCGGTCTCGACTTACGTCAGCGTCATTAGCTCGTGAGAAATCCATCCCACTTCCACATATAAGTGTGTGTTGCACCGACATACCGATCTACATTATTCACATGTCTACCAATTCTCCACATTGGTTACGGAGCTCTAAGTGGCTCACCACTCGCAGCTTTCGCTACTTATTCCCGTGTTTGGTGCTTTAACTACACAAGTACGGAAGCACCAGGGAATCAACGCTAAACCACAACCCCTGCGAGTCCAACTCAGTGTTCCGTGCAGAAGCACGAAGCATTCTGGGGCTTTTAACGGAACCCCGCAGTACTCAACCCAGCGTTTAGGGTAGTATCTCATTTGACCCACCGACCTGAGTGGAGTCAGCAGCGTGAGCTAAGAGGAGGCCGAAACCCCCAACTTAGTACTCATGTTAGACTTGCAACGTTTAATGAGTAATCGTCGAGAACAAGTTCTCTACCACACATTATTACTAACAGTAACGCCCGTTACACCGCCCAGTTGCGGGATAGGGTAGCCAACTGCTAGTTTTAAGGGTAGCCACCGTGTGGTCTGCATAGGGAAGCGTCACGGATACTAGTACCCAACTCCGACACATTGGACGACTGAACGCCTCTGCGATCCCGTACAAGGGTCGCTAATACGGTGTCTATGGATCCTGGTGGCCGGGCCCGACACCTTGGGTAGACCGAAGTCTACCACTGCGAGCGCTCCCCAGCGACTACCCGTCCGCGCGCGGACTGTATAACCTGGGAAAAGCGTGTTAATAAAATTAGAAGATGCTTTTTTCGTCCGTATCGTGTGGGTTCGGTACTTAAAAAGAATAGCCCCACTGCATCTCTCCCCGTGCATGTCGTAAAAGACGACTAAGGGATAAGGACAAGATGCCGTGCTAAAGGGCGACAGGGTCGCCATTTCTCACCTTGGCGCGGTACTTCCACCGAGTCATGCAGCAGGTGGGTCTTCGTGCCTTACTTGCTGCTTGATCGATTTAATCTTGTTGGAATACTTTGCGAAACGTGGTGGTCGGTGTTGTGCTGTAATTTGCCAGAGTTCTTGCAGCACAGCACGCGATTACTCTGCTTACCCCGATTGTCGGGATTCAGCGTGTGTGATAGGTATATATATGTATGTATTTTTCTTCCGCCTTATAGCTGGCATGGCGCCTCTCTGAGCGTGGTTTCGCGAGTGGTTTCCATTTTAAAAAATGTTAAAAAACACATACGTGTCGAATTGATAACACATCCTCCTTTTATGACGCCAATTTTCCGTTCGGGTCAGTGTAGCCGGCGTTTCAATTCATCTCTTTTTTTCTTCTCTAGATTTTTTTCATGGTGGTATCAACCCAGTCTTCAACAATTTGAGCCTACAATTCTAGTAATGGGTAAGATACCTACAGTTTTACACACCGGTACCGAACGTTGAAGCAGCAGGTGTTGTATGAATGTAAATTTTTCCGCCAGAAAAAACTCATTGATGCACGACGGCCGCATTCAAACCTCGAACCCTGAGATCAATAGTCCAAGCGAAGAACGCGCCGACCACCCGTCGTTTAAAATGATCGAGAACCTAGTATAAAATGCAACGTCTGCCGTATGTCCGTCTGTATGGCTTTGTGTAACTCAAAACGGGGCTCCACTATTCACTAGCAGTGGCGAGCAAGACCTAAATTTGATGTGGGCAAGATATATTTTGCGAGGCCCTCTTTGGTGGCACTGGATTTTATGGATTTTCACTGTTGAAATGGATTTTCGGTATACCGATCAAATCAAACATTTTGTCAGCATACCTTTCGTCGATAAAAGTAAACATATTCAAATTGCAATAATACAGCCTTCACTGCCTCTGTCCTACTTTCTCATCTTGTGTCTGATATGATAAAGGCTTTATATGTAGTATGCTTCAGTTTGCCTTTGATTAAGTCTAAACATGTTTACTCGGAGTCTCTTTTAATAGATCTAGCTGAATATTTTTCATGAAACAAAGCTGCATGAACTTTCGAGGCGCGAGGCCCCTCGGGCCGCGAGGCCGTGGGCGGTCGCCCACGTCGCCCACGCCTTGCGCCGCCTGGACATAGGCGGCGCAACTAGCGTTAATATCTAAATCGCAATCCTCGATGGTGGTAACAAAGAGCTGAAATTTTCGGAATATTTCTACTCTGCAACTAAGGTATCAGTGTTGGAAAACTGCGATACCTTCCAACCGAAACCTTCGTTATAGCCTCTGAGCAAGGTTGAATTCAATATCAAAGAATTCCAAGGTACAAAAATGACATTCTCATACACTATAATATGTTAATTTTCTATACATTTTTTTGTCAGCCTCGGTAGGTCAGTGGTGCGGTCGGTCGGATGTTATTAAGCAACCCTGGGCGCGGTCAGTACTTGGATGGGTGACCGCTCGACCTTTGGAGGCTGAAAGTGGTTCGGAGTCCACGTAAAACTGTAGGTCCTTCCCTTCTTACCTTACTAGGTGGTAGGGTTTATCCCGCCCGGGTTGATACCACCGCACTGAATGAAAAGTCGGTCGAAACGGCTATATAAATAGTTTCTTGTTTTACGTTGAAGGGAAGCACTGACACGGCACCTAGTTCACCCGGTGTTAATGGGCTGACATCACGGATGTGTGATGTAGCCAACCGTGTCAGATTTCATAAAAAAATAACGCAATTTCTTATGATCGAACTGTTTTCGAAGTGCTACTAAGTAAATGCGGTTTTGGTTGCTCCTATTCTAATTCATTTTTAGGGTTCCCTATCCATACTAAGCCCATGCCGCTGCCGTCTGAATGCCTGTCTGTCTGTCTGTCCTGCTGCTGTATTTCTTGAACCGTAATAGGTAGCCGGTTGAAATTTTCACAGAATATATATTATTATGGCGGATGTGCCAACAAAATAATAATGCTAAGAATCGCATGCATTAGTCACGTTACTGAATAATAGATGGCGCCCCAGGTTTTTATATTTTGTATTGTAGAAAGACAAAAGAAAGACGGCTAAGGTATTTTCACAGTATGGTATAGCGGATCGACAGAATCCTCCGTGCGCGAGTAAAACTCGCACCTGACCGATTTTTTATTTTAAATTTTATAAATTGTTCCTTGCGTCTTATCGATATTCGCACAACAAAATTATGTAGTTGCAAAGCCAGAATTTGTCTCTATCAAAAGTTCAACAAAACTGGTCTCCAGTTCTACCTACAAGAGAACAGGATTACTTGCCAAAAATGCAACCACTACCCCCCTCAGCCGATTCCCTCCACCGACGAGCCACCTCACCCCCCCCCCCCCTTCCTCCATTCCGACGCGACGACGGAATATCTCAGCCAAACGCGGGCATTTTGGAAATGCCTATGCTCGGATTTGAAGGTAGAGTTGCTGATCCAAGAACAGGCAAGAATTCTAGTACATAAACATGGTATTTAAAAGATTGTAAATATATTTAATATAAGTTTTTTATTAAATAAAGTGTTTTTTTACTACCACACGCTTGTATCGCGACAATCGGTGTAAGCAGAGTAATCGGTGCTGTGCTGCAAATACTGTGGTAAATTACATCACAACACACCGTTGTGACCTCTAGCAAAGTATTCGGACAAGATCAAGTCAATATCAAGCAGCAAGTAAGGCGGGAAGACCCACCTGCTGCATGACTCGGTGGAAGGACCGCGCCAAGGTGGAGGTGGCTAGCCTCTCGCCCTTTAGCACGGCATCACCTTAGTCGCCTTTTACGACATGCACGGGGAAAGATGCAGTGGGGCTATTTAAGTACCGATCGCAACCCACACGGTGTATTGTAAATAAAAGTAAATAAAATATAAAAACTCAGAGCTGCGCAGGAGTTTAGCGGGTAAACGGAAATTATTTTTGACTTTTTAAGGTTCGGGGGATTTAAATTTGTAATTTAACTTTTTTTCTAATGGAAAAGTATAATGGAACATAGACTAATGATATTAATCATTATAAATTTATGTATCGTAGCATTTTCCAAAGCACTATTTGTAAAGCGAAGCGTTTTTTATTTAAATAAAACATTCGTAGCGTAGGTCTTTTTTTTTATAGAAAGCGCGACATGTGGCGCCGAGCCACCCATAAGGTGTCTAACGACGCCCATGGACGTTCGGTCGTACGCGGGGGTTGCGAATGCCATGCCGGCCTGACAGTTGCCTATTCAAGCCTCTCTTGAAGGAACCGAGACAATATTTGGGGGGAAATATTTAGGCAGAGAGAGCGTTCCAGAGTTTACCAGTTCTACCAGGTAATTTAAAATATCGCCAGCTCTAACAGTTTCATAGCGTCCAACGCGACCTGGCGCGGCCGGTCGACTCCGCGCATAGTTACGAGCGGTTTAGAAGTAGAGCCTCCTAGTCTCTCTACCTATAGGGGCAGTTTTAATTTAACAAATCCGCTGCCGTGTCTTCCTTCTGCGGGAGCGATCGACCGGAAACTGCATGTCAACGTTTTTATGTGTTCTATTTTTAAATGTGCTTTTGTAATGTTGTACATACATACATGCCACACGCTGCTGTATCCCGACAATCGCTGTGAGCTGAGTAATCGGCGTTGTGCTGCATGTACTCTTGTAAATTACAGCACAACACCGACCACCGCGTTTAGCAATGTATTAACTATTAGGACAAGACAAACTATCAAGCAGCAAGTATGTAAGGCACGAAGACCGACCCCACCTCCACCCACCTGATCTGCAAAGGACTTGGAAGGACCACGCCAAGGTGAGAGATGGCTAGCCTGTCGCCCTTATGCACAGCTTCTTATCCTTATAGTCGCCTTTTACGACATGCAAGGGGAGAGGTGCAGTGGGCATATTTAAGTACAAATCCCACAAGATGCATTGGTGTGTGGGATACATATACACGTAGGTACATCCATTTTACTAAATAAAAACTTCATCATTGGCAGATGAAAAATCTACCTCTTTCATCCGTTATCAAAAACTTACAGGCATTACTTGCGCACCTGTCAGGCGCGGGGGCATTCTGATGAAATAAATATATTTGACTTGATTTGATTCGCAAACCGCGCATAAGACCGAATTTCCATGGGCGTTGTTAGACACTTTATGGGTGGCCGGGAGCCACATGTCGCGCTTTCTCTAAAAAAAACCTTACGCAATCGCCCCGTGCTCCGATTCACACAACAATTTATTCAGAGGGGGAAAAGATTCAATAAAAAAATATAAAAACTGCGGCAGACAAATAAAGCTCTCTCTCTCTCTAGTTATGATAATAAAAGAATTATTACGAAATAATAATTTCTCATGCCGTGTTATTTTTATTATTTACAAAATGGATGCCAATCAAACTTTGTTATTCCCTATGAGCGTTGGGTTAGGTTAGGCAGTGATCATTTTATATGGCACGATATAATTATGTAGACCTATATTTAAAAAAGAAAACATATATTTCTCCTAACGTTCGCTTGCACTAATCTAACCAACTGACACGGTTGGCTACATCAACTACAACATCCGTGATATCAGCCGATAACACCGCGTGAGATAGGTGTCGTGTCAGTGCTTCCCTTCATTTCATGTCGGCTACACTGAACTGGACGGAAAATACGAACTATTTACATAGCCGTTCCGACCGACGCGACGTTTCGTTCAGTGCGGTGGTACCAACCCGGCCAGGATAAACCCTACCACCTAGTTAGGTAAGAAGGGAAGGGACCTACAGTTTAACGTGGAATCCGAACCACGGTCAGCTTTTGGTCAACTAATTTCTCTATTTTTATCCTCATCACATCACCCAAAGGTTGACTGGACGAAATAACTTGCAGCGATAAGTCCACCTTCGCGCACTCCTGTATTTCTTGTTTCTTTTCGTGTACCGCAGTCCTTCTTTCAATTGTGTGCAGTAAAGAGTTTCTATTCTCGCCGTGCCGGGTACACTGAACTGGATGAAACACACGAACTATTAATTGCGGTTGTCGCTGTCACATATTGCATACAATTTATTTCGTCCCCAATATAACACACGCACACAATTTGCACCAAACGGCTCGTACACACCTGGTTGACTAAGAAACTACTGTTAAGTCGCTAACATTAAATGCATAGAGGCAGTAAGTGTTACCTTTTTTATTTGATTTCAGTGTAAGTTAGTTAGTTAAGTAAGTTATTTGAGTGCAATAAATATAATACAAAAATACAATACAATACAACTAATAGGGACATGGCTGCCTCGGTTGAACTAGAAGAAATGTTTTATTTATAGGTTAATTTTTAGTTTTATTTTGTTAGATAAATAGGTAAGTTTTGTTTTAGGTTAGTTTTAGTTAAGTTCTTTCTGATATTAATTTTTATATTCTTTGTATAAATTGGTGTCCAATAAAGTAGTATGAAGTATTGAACTAGTAGTCGAATTCAATAAAAAACACTATACGATCCGAAGAAAAATAATTTATTCAATTATCAACATTGGTTAGTTTTGTACAATTAAAAAAAAAAAAAAAAATATCATTTAATTTTCCGCACTACCCATCTACCCTACTCACAATCCCAGGTATGACTGGCAGATAATGCCCTTAGGCTTTAAGTCCGCCTTTTGTCACTTTTTGTGCAATAAAGTATATTTTCATTTCATTTCAACATTTTTGTGCATCTGGTGATTTTGGTGGTTAGGGCTGAACTAAAAATATTTACAAAACAAACACGACAATGTAAGACGACACATTCGAAACATTAGAAAATCCTACTTTGAATTTGAAAATTAACTCAAAATTGGTTCTATGGCAAAAGTATACAATCTCGCGCTGGCTTACTGCCTCCGCAGTATGAAAAAATAAATCAATAAAAATAACTAAAGAATTAAAACATTAATAATGTATACAACTATTCTCATACCCGTTTCGGCCGGTCTCCATTCAGTGCGGCGGTACCAATCCGATTTACTTACCACCTAGTAAGGTAAGAGGAAAGGACCTACAGTTTTACGTAAACCTCAAGTAAACTAGTTGTGATTGTGTATGTAAAAACGCAACGTAAACGTACGTAAATACATGACGTTACTCATATTTCCCATCGGGATGGGCAGACACAACAAATCTCTAAGTGCTCAGCTAAGCAAGGAATAAGGTGACTTTATTTATTATTTATAGATATATCTGAGCAGTTTATGTAATTTATTTATCGAGTATCTATTGTTAGTACATAATACATATATAAATATGCGTCTATGTATTCTTATTTAGTATGTTAATATGCCCTATATTTATGTAATATATTATATTACTGTAACTGTATATATTATGCCTGGCGTCTGCTTGTATACTTTCATTAATTAACTTTCGTTAGTATTAAGTTTCTTTCTTTTCTCTTCTTTTGTTGCTACCTTTATATTATGTTTTCAATTAAGAAGGTTGACTGGCAGAGATTTCCATAGGTAATAAATAAGTCCGCCTTTTGTAAAATTTCTATTTAAGTACCAATAAAGGATATTTCTATTCTATTCTATTCTAAGCTCCCCTGACACACCTCTTGACGCCTCTTCCACGCGTTCATTATGTTTTTCGTACATATAACCCTCAAGTAATAATAATAATATTAAACTGTATAGAAAGAAGAATGAAAAACACTTGAATCAGTATTGTGATTCAATTTGGATTGGTACCGCGCGCCGTGGCTGCGCGCTCTGTGTGGGGTCTCATTGCAATCATTGTTGTTATTTTACAAACAATTCAAAGGGGTAGGAAGGGTAATCGGATGGTCGAGCAAGTGAAAAGTTCATTGGCAACGCACATCAATATAAATGCACCACACCAGCAATGGTGTGCAGAATAGACTAAATCAATATTTATTTATTTAATATCCTGCTACAATAAATATTACAAAGGGCAGACTTAATGGCTAAGACAATATCTGCCAGACAGTCGGGCTATTGAAAATTTTAAATGGGTATTAGCTATACATATAATAGCAATCAGTACATACAACGTGTCCCAAAATTCCCCAAAGGGAACCAGGGAGTGGGCCAGTTTATCCAGCCAGACTACCCAGGAAAGGTAAGAAAAATACAAGTCATTTTTTTATTAATTTGAAAGTATTCCGTCAAAATTATATTCTATGGACTGAGCGGTGGGGTCGGGAGTGAACTCAGTTGGAAAAATAATAAAATATTTATGTTTTGATTTTATTTTATTTAAACAACTATTTAGAATATAATAATTATTCCGTTAAGTATGGAATTTATTGCTCTAAATGACAATTTTAAACAAGAAAACAACGCGAACGCAGGAGCTGAGCCCATGTCTAACACGGGCTCAGCTAGTTACATAAAATAAAAAAAATATGTATCTATCGTCATCACATTTAAGACTTAAAATGTGTCTTAGTCAACACTGTTGACTACGAGCCGTATGGTGCAAATTGTGTGCGTGGCTTATATTGGGGACGAAATAAATGGTATGCAATGTGTGACAATCGCAATTCTATTCTGCTTAATTCTTTCTCATTCGTATTATTTACAAATCTTTGTACATATGTTATTCTAACATTATTTAATTTTCTGTGCGAAAATATGAAATTATTGTTGAAGATTTTCATATCAAGTATGAGTGAACAATACCTTTAATGTTTGTCCATTAACAAAAAAAGATGTACATTGCTCAAACAAAACACGCCTAACAATATATTTTTGACGTAATTTTTTGTTTGGATAAAATTTCTCATAGGAGAAACTTTATTTACACAACATTACCTACTGTATACAAAGTCGATTCGAAAACATAGAAAACTGGAAGGTTAGCAAAAGGCTTGAGTGAGAGAATTGAAAATAAAATAATGTAATAATAAGAATAACTTACTACCACCACCTATCGCTCGTAGCTTGCCTCGCGTCGTCCGTCTCGGAGAGCTCCGTAGCCACGGCCTGCACCCGCCGGCGTGCTTGGAGGCTTGCCTCCCGCCGCCGGCGGTATTCCGTTTATTATTATTTTTATATTAATTTTGAGTATATGTGGTGTATTTTTATAATCTGTATATTTAAAATTAATGTAAAAATGTGAATGTGATAATAAAAGAATAACTTATTAATAATACACGTAGTGCATGCTAGTTAAATAAAATCTAAACTTATATGAATAAATATAAATTGCTGAACATATAAAATATAATACACAAAATCAAGATAGAAAATTACATAATTCGTTTAGTGACAGATGGCCTAATAAAATAACTGACAACATGCAATCGCAATCCTGCGCGTGCATGCATCACCGCGTGTCAATGGACATCGTTAGTCACCTGCGATTAGGTGGAACGATGCCGCATGTCGCGTTTCCTAGAAAAAAACCTGTCAAGTGTGAACGTTGTTCACACAGAGAGGGTTCCGTAGCCGTATGCTCTTATGTATTTTATGTATTGTAATAATATGTGTGTATGTTACATGTTTTTTTTTATGTAAACCAGCATGGGTGGCTCTGCCGAGAGACCACTGGTGCAGTCGATAGAGCCAAAATGACCTCTCCTCGCGAAACCACGCTCAGTTAGGTGCCATGCCAGCAGATTTGCGGTCTGTCGCTAGGCTGTCTAGCCCGTTAATACGACGCTTGTGAGCTACCGAGGCTGACAGCCTATATCGTATTGATATATTGAGTCTTCGTATCCCTAACACCATCTGTCGGTGACCGTTCACACTTTTGTAGTTAAAATGTTAGTTAAATGATCATTCGTTAGATGGCGCTGTTCCGCATATTATGATAATTGTATGGGAAGGGGACCCAATTTTTTTTACATTTTCCTTTTTTTATTATCTGTTGGCATATCCGCCATAATAACACATTCTATAAAAATTTCAACCGGCTACCTATTACTCAAAAGATACAGCCCTCAGACGGACAGACAGACAGACAGGCATTCAAACGGCGGCGACGTGGGCATAGCATGCATACGAAACCCTAAAGACCGCGTTGTGTCAGTAACTCACAGAGCATGGAATACCGCGCGCGCCCCCTCCTAGAGACGCCCTGAGCGCGATTTCCCTACAACGCCGTTGAAGCCTGTGGCCGTGGCCTATGACTTACATATGTGTGTTGTGCGTGTGCATTTGTTTTGTGCGTGTGCCTTACTTCCTCCTCTTTGTGTTAGTGTCGATACTAACACACACACACACACACACACACACACATACGAAGCGCTAGCAGCACTGCGTGCGGTTATTGGGTTTCAAATATTATTATTACTTTCGCCTCTAGCGCGGTATTCGATGCTCTGTGCAGTAACTCAACCGCTGTAGAGCACATCTGCTGTCAAAACAAAATGTTTAACGAAAATGTCATCCAGCTGCACCTATCAGCACATCAAGAACGACATTTTAGTTTCTCGAATAACGAGTAAGCCATTCTAAAACGTAGGTTCTGTAAGTCCAAAAGACAATAAGATAATTAATGCTTTTGGGCGTCGCTCGTCTCAAAAATCCACGCTGACGGCACAAAGTGTCTCACGTATAAGAAATAATTTAAAAAAAGTTTCTAGTAAGAAAAAAAAATAAATACTAAAATTATATCAGTATGGGTTTTTAAATTGCCGTGGTTGTTAGACATTATTTTTTTTATAAAACACAACAGCTTTACTCACGGTTCCTCCGAGCTATGTGGCTCGACGTTTCGGGCCAAGCGTATGGCCCATACTCATGAGCGCTCTGCCAGCCGTCGCACCAGGCAGAGCGCTCATGAGGATGGGCCATACGCTTGGCCCGAAACGTCGAGCCAAATAGCTCGGAGAAACCGTGAGTAAAGCTGTTGTGTTTAAAAAAATAATAAAAAAAATTAATATCAGTATGTTTACGAGAACCACGTTTAACATTTAAAGCAGCGGCGACTCCTTTCAGTTGGCGAGGTTGGCGGCGCCATACCAAATAAAATGAATGCCACCATTAATACAGAAGTATTAAGCTAAAATAAATGTGAAAAAATATCGGAGTTATATTATTTATATCATATAACCCACGATGAATAAGATAAAACGTCAATCCCGTTACATAATTTGAAATTTCGCGCGCATCAAACGCGGGCGACGCGCGACGTCGAATGACGACACATCAAGGCATTCATTGGCCGGTTGGCGATTTTGAAGCGCCATCGTATTCCATACACGGCGGAAGATTAGTAGTCTGTGGCGGAAGCGGCCGATCACGGCCGATGTCCCCCCGTCCCCCGCGCGGACCCGCTGATCAGCCTGTCGATTTGGCGCAGCGGGGAGTGCATTTAGTTAGTGACACGGTAGCCGTAGCGAGCGACTAGCGAGCGAGCTAGGTGTGTTGCGTGCGTGCGTGTGCGGGTGTGTGCGTGCGGCGATGCGACCACACCCACACGACGAGTATTCTTGTGCTGTGCGACGTGCGATGCGAATAGCGAACTAGGCTAGGTGTGTTGTGTGCGCGGGTGTCTGCTGCGACCACACGACGAGTATTCTTGTGATGTGCGGTGCGACGTGCGATGCGCCTAGCGAGCTAGGCTAGGTGTGTTGTGTGATTGTGTGCGCGTGGGTGGCGCGCTGCCGCGCAGCGTGTCGCTCTTTTGTAAACAAAGCTCGCGAGTTGATAGCTGCTTATATTCCGTTATGTAGGTGTGGATGGACTTTGTATGAATGAATCCTGTGCAGTGTTTGTTAAATTTAAAGTGATTGATTGGTAAGTACAATGGCAAACTCTAGTGCGAAATCCATAATAGAAGATCTTTTGGAAAAACCGTTCGCAACGAGGACATTTCCCGAAAAACTTTTAATTGTTAAAAACGATCGCCCTTGCCCAAGTTTGTCGAGTTTAAAGTCCGTACACAAAGACAGCAAAAGGCAATATATACGAACTTTCAAAGACAATCAATACACTCTATACACGTGGATGGCTGGCTGTGAAAATAAAACTAAACTGTTCTGTTGGCCTTGTTTACTTTTTTCGCGAGTTGTTACTCCTTGGAATTCTACTGGCGTGGACAATCTAAACACTTTACAGACTCTTCAAAAAAAAACCAAAACCAGTACTTCACATTTGCAAAGCGTGCTCAAGTTAGCAAATTTCGGTGAAACCAGGATTGACGAATCTCTTAGTTCACAAACACGATTTTTAAATTCCCAGCACAATCTGAAGGTTAAAAAAAATCGCGAGGTACTTAAACGCTTGATAGATGTGACCTGCTTCCTCGCTAACCAAGAATTGCCCTTTAGAGGTCACGACGAGTCCAGCAGTTCATTGAATCGCGGTAACTACATAGAACTCCTTAATCTACTGAAAGAATATGATGTCACACTCGCGCAACATTTTGAAACAGCAACTGTTTTTAAAGGAACTTCAATGTTAATTCAAAATGACTTAATAAAAGCTGTCAGCGAGTTACTTCACAGTCACATCTGTGAACAGATCGAGAAGTCAACATTTGTTGCAATTATGCTGGATGAGTCTTCAGACATACAAATGAAATCCCAATTATCAGTGGTGCTTCGATATTACTTTCAAAACAGGATTCGCGAAACTTTTGTTGGGTTTATTGACGTGAGCTCAGGTAGAACGGCAGATGAGCTGTTTCAAGTGGTCGAAATCATTTTAAGCAAATATTCAATTAAAGAAAAATTGGTTGCACAGACTTATGATGGAGCCGCAGTAATGAGTGGACACGTGAAAGGATTACAAATGAAAGTCAAAAGCCTTTGTCCTAAAGCCATTTTTGTCCACTGTTATGCCCATGTGTTAAATTTGGTATTGTCTCAAGGCTTGAACAATATTAGAGAGTGCAAAATATTTTTCAGCACACTAAATGGCATTTCAACGTTTGCATCTCACTCAAGTAAAAGAACTCATGCTTTAAAAGAATATCTAAAGCGAAAAATTCCTTCTTTGGCCACTACAAGATGGTGCTTCAGTTCTCGGCTGGTAAATGTAGTACACACGTACAGAGAAACTATCTTGCAATATTTTGAAAGTGTTAAAACAGACGACAATAACACCTGGGAAACCAACGATCGCATGGCTGCATCTGGATACGTTAAATTCCTGGAAAGCTTTGAAACCGTTTTTCTTTTAAACACATTTTCAAAATTATTCGCTCATTCAGATGTGTTATTTAATAGCTTACAAAATGAAAGCGTCGATATAGTCTATTGTGTTACCCAAATAAAACAATTTGAAGAATTTTTGAAAATTCAGAGAGAACAAGGTTTTTCAGAGGTTTGGCAAACGACTTCGAACACGGTAACATATCACGAGGAAAGACGAAAAAATCGAAATGATCAATTTGATTCCAATGAAACAAAACACAAGAAAATGTTCTACGAAATTGTTGACAATTTAAAAATGCAAATTTTGGAGCGGTTTTCATCATTTGAGCAATTAAAACATTTTGATTTGTTAAACGGAAAAAAATTCAATGAGTACAAAAATAAATTTCCGGATGAACTGATAAATAATTTACTTCAATCGTATCCCGATATCTGTGAAAAGACCGCATTAAAAAATGAATTGACGGTACTCTACGCGAGTGGTGAGGAGCTTCAACGCCACATTGCCAAAACTAAACCCAGTGAACCAAGTGGACCTCAAAAAATAATTACGCCCTATGACGTTTTACTTTGGATAGAATCAAAAAATATATCTGGTACTTTTGAGCAAGTTTATAGGTTATCTAAACTAATCTGCACGGTACCAGCCACAACAGCTTCCGTAGAACGAAGTTTTTCGGCATTAAAAAGGATAAAAACCTATCTACGGAGCACTCAAGGACAAGAGAGGCTTAGTAATTTGGCACTCTTATCTGTGGAGAAGGAGTTACTGACAAAATTAAGGAAGAAAGAAGATTTTTACGATCGAGTCATACAAAATTTCTTGTCTGTGGAACGAAGAGTGGACTTTGTGTACAAATAAAATTCAAGCTTGTATGCCTGCCTCGTCTATCGTCGTCGTGCCAGAGGAGACGTTGCCGTTGTCGGCTGCAACTCTTCGGCTGCAACCTATCTGCAGACAAATAAATCGTAAGTGAACAAAATAATTCATTTAAACTAAATATTATAATCTATATCGAAATCGTCTTTCAGTTTGTGAACTCATTGTGGTAGAAATAAATTAACGCGTAGGACCTAAGTTATGAAATTATGAAAAAAAAAAAAACCTTAGCCAGAGCCAACCCAATACTCAGCCCCAGGAGTCGCTACTGATTTAAAGTCGTTCTTCCGTGCTGAGTTCTTATTTTCTTTACAAACAATGCGTAAACGTTGAAATTGTTCTGTAATGTAAGGAAAATATTATTTCTTGCGGAGCAAACTCTTTGCAAGAAAAACGTTTAGTTAAAACTAATTGACTCTCGTTCGCATCACGGAATGAACTTCCTAATGTGTTCACAGACAAGTTTACGAATACCTTTTTTTTTTTTTTTTTTTTTATGGAACCTGACACGGTTGGCTACATCACCTACAACATCCGTGATGTCAGCCCATAACACCGGGTGAACTAGGTGCCATGTCAGTGCTTCCCTTCATTTCATGTCGGCTACACTAAACTGGACGGAAAACACGAACTATTACATAGCCGTTTCGACCGACGTTTCGTTCAGTGCGGTGGTACCAATCCGGCCGGGATAAACCCTACCACCTAGTAAAGTAAGAAGGGAAGGGACCTACAGTTTAACGTGGAATCCGAACCACGGTCAGCCTCCAACGGTCGAGCGGTCACCCATCCAATCACTGACCGCGCTCAGCGTTGCTTAATAACAGTTGACTAACCAACCGCGCCACTGAGCTACCGAGGCTGACGAATTTTCTTATCCCTTAGTCGACTTTTACGACATGCGACGGGGAGAGATGCAGTGGGGCTATTCTTTTTAAGTACCGACCCCACACGGTACAAAATACCTACAGTTTGCCTGCTCTAATAAAAAAAAACTATAGTCTGCAGAACAGTATATTTTCAGACAGACGGACGGACAGACAACGGAGGTATACAAAGTCTTTGTAGGCCTCCGTATGGGGTAGGGAACCTAAAAAAAATTATGTCTGAAGTATAAATGTAGCACTTAAGTAAGAGGATTCTATACTATAGAATCCTTTTACTATTTAATATCCTATAGAATCTATAGGATATTAAACGAGAATTGTTTTCTTTTTAAACTTCAAACAAAAACTAGATAATACGTACTAAACACTGAAGCAGGTTTTTTAAATTTACAGTATTTTTTCATGGTGAAAAAAAATTCTGAATGTGACTCTATTTTTATAATTTCTTATGTCGAGTTAGCTCCATACTGGATAATTATTTTGGAATAAAATGTACGTCATTGTATAGGGAATTTAATTTTCTAGACACTAAAGGAGCATTATTTGAAAAAAAAAAACATATCCTAATAATATTTAAACAAACAAAAACTACAAAATTCACCATATAAACGCGCGCACTACGCTCGATTCCTTGCATTTTTGTTTTGCCATATGAATCCTCTTAATTAGATCTGCCAAAATACACTATGCATATTGACGGACTACCTTGTTCCTGCCGGAACTGGGTGCCATACCTCTGTTGCCCTTCAGTTTTGGCACTTGCCTGGCCTTGGCAGAGTCGCTCACATATGTGTTGTGGGGTGAGCGAGCACATATTATTTACAGCACAAGTAATGAACGATACAAGTGACTCTCCCTCAGTACGGGCGGTCACACGCCGTACACGTGTCAACGCTGGGGTGCGTTCGTTTCGAGTGAGCGAATGTTTCTGAAAGACGTACGTCGACGTTTTTAATCGCAGAATGTCTTCGGTGGTAAAAAAAACCGGGCATCTGCGAGTCGGAATCGCGCGCCGAGGTTTGTGCACCACAAAAAAAAACGTTGAAATAAAAATACAGTTCTTGTATGTATGTACCCCTTAATGTTTCACTTTTTTCAATTGTTTATTTTCTGGTGTTATGTCCGCCAAAATAACACATATTCTGTGAAAATTTCAACCGGCTATTAATAGCTATTAGTGTTCAAAATATACAGCCCTCAGACAGACAGACAGACGAACGGCGTAGGCTTAGTAATAGGCTTCCGTACTGGTACCGAAATCTAATAATGCTGAGCCTCTTCTACCTCCACTTTAGCACCAGTTCCACCAGTTCCCCACAGCGGAAGACTAGTGAATACCGGATGTAAATTGTTAGCAGTTTTGGAACTTACCAATTACAGATAGACAGACAGACAGACAGACGGACAGACAGAGATTTATGTACATTAAACTTCACATTGGTATAGCTGATCTTTCGAGTTAACGAATATGCTCCACATTTCACGCGAGCGGAGCCGCGGACAAAAGGTACAATCAAATAGAAATGTTTCGCCTAACTTTCACCACAGAACTATCTCGTTAACCGAACGTACCCGACTAACCACATTACTACCGAATCCAATATTTCTACATTACCACTGCACACACCCGAACTTACCCCAATCCATAGATGAGGCTATGCCAAAACCCGACACACATAGACACACACACACTACTGCCAACCCCGTGCAACTGCAGAGCTGAGGGGGGAGAGAGTGGAACACAACTTTCTTTTTAATTTTAACGTCCCTGATAAGGGTGGGCATGTGTGGTTTTCATAAATTCGGGATAGTTGAATATTCTGGATATTATTGAAATAAATAAATAAATGATAAAATTTAGTTAATTTTTAAAACTAATTAAAACTAATTATGATATTCTTATTTATTTTACAAATATAACTATACTCAATTCAAAGTGTTACGGATTAACAGTAGGTACTGTTAATTCGTAAAAATTTAAAATGAGTATGATTAATAACAGAGTAAACTTAAATACTCGTACGTAACTATATATATATATATATACTATACTCGTAACTTGTAACGTGTGGGGCCGGTACTTTAAAAGAATAGGCCCCACTGGATCTCTCCTCGTGTATGTCGTAAAAGGCCTTCTTATATTACTAGGTGGTAGGGTTTAACCCGCCCGGGTTGGTACCACCGCACTGAACGAAAGGTCGGTCGAAACGGCTATTTAAATAGTTTGTGTTTTCCGTCCAGTTCAGTGTAGCCGGCACGACCGAAGGGAATCACTGACGTGGCACCAAGTTCACCCGGTATTATGGGCTGACATCACGGATGTTGTAGGTGTTGGAGCCAACCGTGTCAGTTTTCATAAAAAAAATGCATATTTTATCGTGTTACAAATACACAAATGTTTCAATGTACGAAGGCATTCAATGTAAAGAACGGGCATGGCTTGCTGTGCCCAACAGTCAGTCGAACGAATGAACACAGTCAGACACAAACATAGTTTTAGAAAAATAATTAAGAAAGGTGCACCTAGCCGACCGACATGGGTATTAGCAGGCCCCGTCAATATCCGAATGTCCGTGGACGCCCCGTCGGACTACACCTCTGCGTTAGTACACCTCTGCGCTGCCATATGTCGTGCTTCCATTAAAACAAAAGAAAAACTTTTTTGTAGGCCTAAAGGCCTGGAAAACATTTCAAAGTTTAGAAACTTTGAAATGTTGTTTACACAAATTCGCGATCGCACATTGGTTTTGAGAAAAACCAAAGAACGTATGGCCACCCTACCCGCTGCAGCTGAACAGCTTTCTAGAAAGAAATCGGAAGTGAATTGATGTAGGTGCATTAATTTTTGGACTCATAAAATGCTGCCAAGAGAAATTTAATGGACCTCTAAGATAAATGAAAGCGGCGGCGGCGGGCAGTGGTGGGTCTAGAAGCAAGAAATTTTGGATAGGAGTTCCTTATATACTCGTAACATGGTTTGAGCACTATGAAAGGATTTTTGAAAATTCAAACCCTAGTAAGGTTAAATAATGGATTAAAGTTTTTATTGAAATTCGTCATTTTGGATAGAAATATGGAAATTTGTGTTTTTGCTTCTGCTCATAAATCACAGTCAGTTGTAAAAGGATTTTTGAAAATTCCTACTGTAGGTAGGTTATTAAGGGAAGTTTGTATAGGAAGTGCGTCTTTCTTTTAAGTTACAAATATGAAATTCGGTGTTTAAGCTTCTGTTTATAAATAAAAGTCCGTTGTATCAATGTTTTTGGAAATTCATCCCTTGAGAGAGAGAGAGAGGGAGAGAGAGAGAGAATATTGCGTCGACTAAAATTAAGTATAACCTACAATGCCGCGAGCGGAGCTGCGGGCAAAAAGCCTTAGTACTATTTATAAAAGGCCATCTCTCCATATTACATAGTAAACGTGTTTGTAAATAACCTACAATTCCGCGAGCGGAGCTGCGGGCAAAAAGCCTTAGTACTATTATAAAAGGCCATCTCTCCATATTACATAGTAAACGTGTTTGTAAATAACCTACAATGCCGCGAGCGGAGCTGCGGGCAAAAAGCCTTAGTACTATTATAAAAGGCCATCTCTCCATATTACATAGTAAACGTGTTTGTAGTAGTACCATGACGACAACCAGCTTGAAAAAAGTTCGCCACCAATGTTTATGATAGAACGGTCAAATATACGGAAAATCCGATATCCACGATACAGCTCGTTATAAAACTTCACGCAATCGTGCACCAAAAATAACACGTTAAAATGGACGCCGACAAATAGCTTCCTACCAATCCAGGGCGATTCAAACAAATTATAACAAGTGCATACTAAATTATTCAAAATGTACTAAAAAAATACTACACTTAGTCGAAAGTGACAAAAGCGATCTTCGTGTCGATAACGAAATTTATCGATTTACTTCTGTGCGCAATATGACAATCACATCCCTCCTCAAAAACGTCACATTGTCCTTAGTCTGTTATCGTAATATAAACCGTATCGTCTATGCAATAGGGGTGGACAGTGGGGTGGAGTGATAATGCATTAAGGATCTTTTGTGTACGACCAATCGTGTTCCCCTTCAGTTTGGTTTGGTAAACAAAACGCCCATTATAACGTGACAGGAACGAACTAGGGATGTACGCCGATCGTCAGTCGATTTATCGAGTTTGCTCAGTATATTAAGATTAATCGGTTTTTTGTCGCACAGTTTATCGACCTTGAAATAGATTTATTACTGAAGGAGGGGAGCGAGGCTTTGCACTTAATGTAAATAAACGTGGCTTACGGGTATTTAAATTTATTGGAACACAGTCAAAGGTTTCTATACAAATTAGCTTGAATTACTATGTGGCCGGTTAGAGAACGCCATATGTTTTAGAGGCGAAGTATATGAACTTAATATAAAAAAAAAGATTTTTATGGTGTCACAGTCGAGTATGTTGGGTTTATAAAAAAAAATTTATATTATTATTATAACATTCAGATGTTTTTATTCTATCAGACGACCTCTAGACTGGCGACCTCCAGAGCGTCATCTAAAAATCATTCTGACGAAAGCGGAATCTGACGGATGTGTACTGGATCAGGCAAACAATTAACTTAGTGCCTTAGCGAAAAACTATTTTTTATAACCGAACTTCTAGCCGGCGAAGCCACAGGCAGAATCTCTTATATTTTAGTAAAAATTAAATTCAAATTTTCATTATCTGTCTACCTACAGCTTTGCATCTAAGCAAATCATAAAACAAACAATGCAAAGATTAATGCAACGTTAAAATAAAATTATATATAATTATAGTTTTAATTAATAAAATTAATAAGATCGATAACTACGCCATATCGATACCAGGAGCGCATCACCTCGAGGCAGTAGCCCCGGCTCAGCCGACATAACAGACCCACGAGATATTCCTCCGTTGGACGGCGGCGGCGCTCGGGCTGACAAAAATATGAATGTATTATTTGATTGGCGCGGGAAGTATGTACGTATAATACATAATCACCGACGCGCGCCGCTGCGGGTGGCATATGATATGTCATTTTAAACAATGTATAGTTAAAGAAGCACTGATACATTCGTTTAGTTGCTAGAACGGACTGACCGACTAGACCCAGCGCAATCGACTCGAGCGAGACCCAGTCGCGGTCTACTCTTAAGCCAGTTAGACCAAGTCGCAATCGACTCTGGACGCTGTTGACTTTAGATCAACTCTCAGTTAAATTTCAAATCAGTCGCAATTGACAAAGTCGCTGGTTGCTCTTGGCCCGGTCGCAGTCGACTGGCGGCGATGGCGGTCGACTAGGCCCATTTCAATCGACTCGAAACTCAGTCGCAATCGGCTCAAGATATAGTCGCGGTTGACTCATCGAAATAAAATAAATATATTGTTTGATGTCAATGGGTTGACCAGGCAATGAAGCGGTCAGCTCTTGACCAGATCGCGATCAACTTAGACCCAGTCGTAATTGTCTCTAGACTCAGTCGCACTCGGTTCTAAGCTCAGCTGCAGTGAAGTCTCAGTCACAGGCGCGGTCGGCTCTAGGCGCAATTATTGTGGTCTGTTATAGATTCAGTCTCATGGTGGCTTCTAAACTCAGTCTCCGTTTACTCTAGCTAGACTCAGTCACACTCGCAGTACACTAAGGCCCACTTGCATCAAAGTCACGTTTAAATAGCTAAACACGCATTTAGTTAAATTAATTTTAAATTCATAATATCTCGTTACATAATATCTCGTCTTGCGCCACTACATATCAGTACTCAGATAGCTAAACTCGGGTAAATTAATTTTAAATTCATAATATCTCGTTACATAATATCTCGTCTTGCGCCACTACATATCAGTACTCAGATAGCTAAACTCGGGTTTATTTGTTCGAGAACTCAGAAAGCAACACCAATCCATCTATTCATAGCGTCAACTTTCTCTATCACCACGTATAGGAAGGCGATAGCAATATAGCAACATGTGCTGTCAATCCTCCCGTAATACTTCTTTGAAACAAACCACAGAGCACCGATAAGCGCGCCCACTTGTGAAACAAACCATAAAATAGATCTATCGTTTCTTTGAGTGCGAGCGGAGCGACTGCTGCAAGGCAGCTGGCGAGTGTCAGTTTGACGTTTCTTAAATCCAATTTAACGAGTTAAACGAGCGTCAGACCTCATTTAACTTTAAATTCGTTTAAACCACTTTGACGTTTGACGTTTTGTGTTGATTCAAAGGATTTTAAGTCTAGATTAGTCAGTTAAACTTATTTAAATGGCTAAAACTCGTTTCGGTGCAAGTGGGCTTAAGACGCAGTCGCGATCGGCTCTAGAAGCAGCCGAACGCGACTAATCGCGCAGCTCCCCCTGTTTAGCGAGTTAAACTTATTTAAATCGCCAAATTTCGTATTGGTGCAAGTGGGCCTAAGACGCAGTCGCGATCGGCTCTAGAAGCAGCCGAGCGCGACTAATCACGCAGCTCCCCCTGTTTAACGAGTTAAACTGATTTAAATCTATAAAATTCGTATTGGTGCAAGTGGGCCTAAGACGCAGTCGCGATCGGCTCTAGAAGCAGCTGAACGCGACTAATCGCGCAGCACCCCCTGTTTAGCGAGTTAAATTGATTTAAATCTCTAAAATTCGTATTGGTGCAAGTGGGCCCAAGACGCAGTCGCGATCGGCTGTAGTAGCAGTCGAACGCGACTAATCGCGCAGCTCCCCCTGTAGGTGCGCTCTCAAATTCTATTTAGTCCGTATTGTTCGCTGCGTTATGTTGCGTACGTCCGTATTTTCGTGTAGTATTATTCCCAGTTATGTAAATATGATTGGGGCTGTGCCGTGAACGTTTTACGTAATCACTTTGGGGTGAGTTAGGGCACTATCTGAAAACAATATGCGCTCCGGAGCTTAGTGAGACGAGCGAGACTATGCTATTGATGTTGTCTCTATCTATACGGCACGTTGAAGTTGAATTATTCGTCTAATTCATGAATCTATTTGGATAATTACTTAGAAAATGTATATTCACAATTTACAAATTAAAATTATTACATAAACTATAACTATTCATGAATTAATTATAATACACTTTATGCCGCTTAAAATGCGTGGCAATGGTGGGCTTATTTCCTTAGGCAATTTCCTCCAGTAGTAGACCTTCGTTTTTACATGGAATTCGAACCACGGAGCAGTGTAGGTGAAGATACGAGTATGCAGGTAGTTTTTTTTTTCCAATCAGAAAAAACTCATTGGTACAGACAGGCCGATTGAATTCGAACGTCGTCGGTATTAATACGGTCGGGTTCAACCCTACCACCTTGTGAGGCAAAGGGAAGGGACTATTTTTACGCGGAATCGAACCACCACGGTCACCCACCAGAGTTCTGACCGCGGCCGGGTGTGCTTAATGTTTACGATCGTACGTCGATCCATTGCAGAATCAAGCTACTGACATCAGTCATCTGTTAACGAGAAAAAGAAATTATCACATAAATAGATACATACATATTGTTGGTGTTTGGCTTACCATGGTTGGAATGCACGAAGGTCCCCAACCAAGCGGGATTACTTTGCAGGCCTAGAGCCAACCCCAAACCAAATCAACAACCATGGTTGAAATTCGAGATCTCGACGCATGCCAACTTCAACAAAGAAGACTCCTACAGGCTGTCTCCGGTATGGAATCGCGTTCGCCCCCCTGAAAAGTGGAAGGTCTGGCAGTGTGCACCAGCAGCAGCAGGAAGACACCGTCATTCTGTTTCTCGGCGGAGGCGCGGAAAGCAGCCCAAGCCGAATTGGTGCCTACCCACAGCTGCAACTACAATCTTCGCAGCCGATCGCGTTTGAGAGGCAGTGTTCTGGTTAACCGCGGGCCCGACACCGCAGCCAGGCACTCGCCTTGAGGATGGACTGCACGCGACAGTCCGAAACGTCGGCCATAGTCAGAGCGAATTCCAACCATGGTAAGCCAAACACCAACAATATGAAGATCCATGGTAGACTAAAAGTATTTATAGATACATACATACCACACGCTGTATCCCGACGATCGGCGGAAGCAGAGTAGTCGGTGTTGTGCTGCGAGTACTCTTGTAAATTACAGTACAACACCGACCACCACATTTACCAAATTATTAGGACAAGATAGCTATCAAGCAGCAAGTAAGGCACGATAACCCACCTGCTGCATGACTCGGCGGAAGGACCGCGCCAAGATGAGAGGTGACTAGTCTGTCACCATTATGCACGGCATCTTGTCCTTATCCCTTAATCGCCTTTTACGGCATGCAGGGGAGAGATGCAGCGGGGCTATTCCTTTTAGGTACCTACCGACCCCACAACGGTACAATTTAAATTTGGTTTTGATAATGAACATGGGCGTTCCGACTATAAACGAGGCCGAGGAAGGCAACCGCGACTGCTCCACTTGCCTAAAACCACGCTTAAAGCTGTCTAACAAATCAAAATTCATTAGAAAGATTAGGCTTCCCATATTGGCTTCGCGCTTGTTCAAAATTTAATACGCAAACTAGCTATTTCGAAACCGAACGGGACACCATAAATACCACCATATTGGGGCATTATATTGCCCCTTTGGAGTTTGGAAGCGCTAGGGGTGATAGCAGTGATCGTTCCGCGGAAGAAATCAGATGACTTGAACCATATGCGGTAGGGAATAGGGGCTAATGGCTCAATTGTACGGTCTCCTTTCTTGGGAGAGTGCTGTACTATTCTGCCAATGTATTTTGACACGGTTTGATATTATTTTTACCCGACTAACCGTCACCATCTTCGGCTTGACGGCGCGTATTCGAATAGTCAGATAGTCCCTTGTCCTTGATTCCTTAATTTTTTTGCAGTCGGGTTTTAATTTTTTTTTGCATTATATATTTTTTAACTCATCGATAACTTACATTACAAACATAGCGAAACAACCAGACATACATACATACATATCACACACGCTGAATTCCGACAATCGGAGTAAGCAGAGTAATCGGTGCTGCGCTGCAAGAACTCCTGTAAATTACAGCACAACACCGACCACCACGTTTCGCAAAGTATTCGACCAAGATTCAATCGATCAAGCAGCACGTAATGGCACGAAGACCCACCTTCTGCATGACTCGGTGGAAGTACCGTGCCAAGGTGAGAGGTGGCGATCCTGCCGCCCTTTAGCACGGCATCTTGTCCCTTAGTCGCATTTTACGACATGCATGGGGAGAGATGTAGTGGGGCTATTCTTTTTAAGTACCGGCCCCACACGGTACAACAATCATCCCGATTAAACCAGCTTTCTAATAAAAAAAACGCATCCTAATCGGTCCAACCGGTTGGGAGCTACGATGCCACAGACAGACACCCCTACACACATACACCCATACCACACACACGTTAAACTTTTTTTGTCGGGGGTTAGGTTAGGTTAGGTTAAAATTACAAATTTAAAAAACCCCCGACTCTTAAAAAGTAAAAAATAATTTCCGTTTACTTACTTAAAGGAGTCGGTGGACCGCTAAGTAAATTCCCGCGCAACTCTTGAGTTTTTATATTTAATTTACTTAGCGGTCCCCCGACTCCTTTAAGTAAGTAAACGGAAATTATTTTTTACTTTTTAAGAGTCGGGGGTTTTTTAAATTTGTAATTTAACTTTTATTTCAAGCTTTTAAAAAAAAACCGCATGCAAATCGGTCCACTTTTTAAGATAATTATTTTTTTTATTACTTAATTACTTTATTACTTGATTAAAAACATAGCTAAGAACCATCCCGATTAAACAAGCTTCCTAATAAAAAAAACCGCATCCAAATCGGTCCATCCGTTTGGTTGCTACGATGCCACAGACAGACACACACACACACACACACACACACACACACACACGTCAAACTTATAACACCCCTCCGTTTTTTTCGTCGGGGGTTAAAAAATGCATGGCAAGATAAATTGGTTGACTGTAGGCACACTGTAGGTATAGCTGTAGGGGAACAGAACGCGACAAAAGACAAGATCGTTCTATTTATTGTAAAGGAAATTAGGAGCACAAATACGCATTACTGAATATGACATTCTTCTAGGCTGAATATAAAATTGTGGTGGGGATAATTTTAAGGTTCCGTAGCCATCGATGCATGCAGGGACCCTTATAAAATCGTCATGATCGACATTCATATTTTATTGTTATTCGAAAAATAATGACATTACAGTAATGTCCTCGGTACAGTGCCCACATCGTCACACCTGGAGTAGGGTTATTAAGTTTTGTATTGGTTATAGGTTTATATTTTATTTTGTAGTTAAGTTTGTTAGTTTTTAGTAGTTTTTAGTTATAGTTTTTTATTTTATTTGATAGGTAGTTTAAGTTTATTTAATAATTTTAATTTATTACTCTTATAAGATGTATAATAAATGTACCTATTTAAATACACAACACTTCGTTAATAATTAAAAATTATTTTTATAATGATGCTGTTATATGTACTTCAATAATTTTGAATTTCCCATGACATTATTTTTTTTGGATTTTTGAACAATTTAAGCAGCAGGTGGCCCAGTGGTTTGGGCATGCGAGAGGTCCGAGGTTCGAATCCGGTCGGCGTGTACCGATGAGTTTTTTTTTCTAACTAAAAAATTTACGTGCATACCTTCACCTGCTGCTTCACCGTTCGGAACCTGTGTAAAACTGTAGGTCCCTTCGCTTGCCCCTTACTAGGTGGTAGGCTCTAATTGTAGCCGACTGGGTTGGTACCACCTTACTGGATGTAAGGTGGCCGCATAGCAGCCTCGGCTGTGTTCTCCTCTAGTCCAGTATAGCCAGCAATCCAGGGAAGTCTCCGGTATGGCACCTACCTTCTCAGAGGTGATATTGGCTGGTCGGAGCCAACCCGTACGAAACGGCTATGTAAATAGTTCGTGTTTTCCGTCTAGTTCAGTGTAGCCGGCACGATCGATGATGGGAAGCACTGACATGGCACCTCGTTCACCAATGTCTAATGAGGTGACATCACGGATGTTGTATGTGATGTAGCCAAATGTGTCAGTTTCCATAAAAATATTTTTTTAACAAAATCTCTACCAATTCTCAAGTGTACAAAGTTTGTCAATGCCTCTTTGGGGCACTTTGGTTTACTTTGCTCTTGCATATGTCTATAGTATTATCAAGGAACGTTGATCTTGTATTAGCAAGTCGAGCTCTACACATAGCCTGTCGATTTTAACAAGATTTCGATATTTTTGGAGTGTTGTTTGGTTTTGACATTAGCATCTGTTTAAGCTGCGTTTCCACCGGAGACGATCAACCGTCGGCGAGTAACGACGTTATTACTAAAAAAGTTAAATTACAAATAAAAAAAAACCCGACACATTAAAACCCTCAAAAAGTAAAAAATAATTTCCGCTTAGTTAATTAAAGGCGTTATGGGGGACCTAGTTTAATATTATTTACTTAGTCCCGAAGCCTTTAATTAATTAACTGAGCTGAAATTATTTTTTACTTTTTGAGGGTTTCTAATTTAAGTTTTATTTTAAGCTCTTTAAGAGACGTAATTTGAACTTGTAATAATTTTGTTAGGTTAGGTAAGTAAGGTTACAAGTATATAAATTAGTTTTGTAATTATTTCCGTACTTAATCTTAATTTTCGTACTTAAAGGTGACGAGTCAAAGTGTAATTTTCCATTTTACATATTTTGGCCGCATAGTGAATGATTTGTATAAAATGTGGAATACCGTTGGAAAGGGCGTAACCTAGCAAACTTTTTAAGAGAAAACTAAGATCTCAATTGCCGTCACTTTTTTTTATGAATTAAGAAATTAAGATTATGTCATATTTTTACTCGTCCTCGGGACTTTGGCCTTTTCATGATATTAATTTCATCAATCTGGGGGCATAATATTTTTTCTAGAACAAAGAAACATCGTAAAATTCGTGCTGATACAATCATAAACAAAACAGTTACATGGATTTAAAGCTGGGATTTTGGTAATTTCTTTTTTCCTCTTTAAATTCAAAAATTAAGAAAAAAAAAAATCGTATCTCGATATCACGTGACACCTGACAAAAGGTATCATGGGTCAATTTTGTCGGTCGATGTGCCGAACATTCTGTATTTGCAACATCGATCATTATCATCAAGATCGATCGAACAAGATTCGATTTATTATATTTTCAAGATCGAACATCACTATTCGTGTGCTACCTACCACCAATTAAGTATGGCATTGTCTAGCATTCATTTTACTGTAAAAAAATACGGAACTTCATGCACGTGTTTTCGATGACATCTGTCACAGAGACCAAGCTATATTTTACGAACTATAGTTACTGTTTCATCGCCCACAGTGGAACAGAATCCCTATATTTTAGGCCTTCAAATGTTCATGATTGGTTCAAGCCCACGCTCGTGCTGTTTCGGGAGCGAGAGCTTTTGAAATGGGATTATTCAGAGTGTTTACGAAGTCTAGACGAGGTCTGTGTACTTTTAAAAGTTACCTATACTAATATGTTAGTCATGAAGTCTGGAGAGCATTTGAAAATGAAATAAAACAAAACAAAATCCACATAATTTGTTTTGAAATATCAATATGGTTTAAATTAAAAACAGGTGTTAGGGTTATAAAATTTTCTTATAGTACAGCCTAGCCCAGCTCTTATAGGACAGCTGTCAGGCCGGCATGGCATTCGCAACCCCCACTAACGAATGTCCATGGGCGTCATTAGACACCTTATGGATGGCTAGGAGCCACATGGCGCGCTTTCTATAAAAAAAAATTGTTGTAGTTTCTTATAGGTACTTAATTTACCGTGTTGGGCCGGTACTTTAAAAGAATAGCCCCACTGCATCTCTCCCCGTGTATGTCGTAAAAAGCGACTAAGGGGTATGACTCCCTTCTTATATTACTAGGTGGTAGGGTTTAACCCGCACGGATTGATACCACCGCAGTGAATGAAAGGTCGGTCGAAACGGCTATGTAAATAGTTTGTATTTTCCGTCCAGTTCAGTGTAGCCGGCACGACCGAAGGGAAGGCTGACGTGGCACCAAGTTCACCCGGTGTTATGGGCTGACATCACGGATGTTGTAGGTGATGTAGCCAACCGTGTCAGTTTCCATAAAAAAAAAAATAATAATAATAATTGGTGACGCCGGCAGCGGGCGGTACAACCGCTTAGTCTAGCTTGCACGTCCAACTTGCAATTTACAAAATGCTGTCTTGTTAAAGGTTTTTTTTTCGTTTCATTTCAATGTACATAATCCATTCAACGCCAAACTATATTGAATACCGCTTACGCATGCGTGTACAGTGGGTGGTGGGTACCATAAGCAGCTTATAATCTGAGAGTACTGCAGGTATTTAAGCGGTGGTGGTGTGCTCCGCGCGCCGTCCCTCTGGCTTTCACCTCTTATATTATTGACGGATGGTCTTAGGCGCCGCACACGACGACGACGCTAGCAGCCTATGGCGATTCTACTTAAGGCCCTGTCAACCCATATTCACCCGTACTCCTCTTTCAAGGCGCCGCTTTCGCTGGTTGGAGTGGGATGCAACACAACACAATCAATAAAAAAGCGGCCAAGTGCGTGTCGGCCACGCGCAGTGTAGGGTTCCGTAGTTGCGGAACCCTATCAAAATAAATGATTTGATTATTTGTATAATTTTGTAGGGGAAATAAATGAATGTTAATTTGAAAAAGTTATTCAACAGTGAAATGATGGCTGTCGTCCGTACATTTTATAAGTTGGTCGACTATTACTCGTCAACATGTACGTACAGCCTACTAGCTGTGATAGTTTTCCTTTTAATTTTGATATATATACTACTGCTGTGAATTTTTTCACATATCTAATAACAACCGTTTAGCTGGCAAGGGGTGGGGAAACTTGACTTTGACAATAATTAGCACTTAAAATCTTAATAATTCGCAAACGGATCCCTAAATCGAAAAATGCTTTTCCAAAGACCTATCCAACGACATCCCACACGATAGGGTAGACGTGAAAAAAAATTCATCCCCACTTTAGGTGCATGGGAAGTACCCTAAAAAAAATTATTTCAAAATTTTTAATTTACCACTTTGTCGGCGTTATTAATATTTATACCAACTTACAACTTTCTAGTACTAAGGGTCTCTGAGCTAAGCCGCGGACAGACAGACGGACGGACATGGCGAAACTATAAGGGTTCCTTGTTGACTACGGAACCCTAAAAATTTGGTTTTTATTTTTTTATTCCAAAACTACGGATCGAAACACAAAAGTAAAAAGCTACGGATTTAGATATATGTATATTCAACAAATAAAATGTTTTTTTTTTCCAAAGCCTTGATTTGGTCACGTTGCCTTAAATACGTTTTTATAACTAAATTCAGAGGCATGTTCATGATTTTTTTCTATCGAGCGAAGTTAATCATATCGTGTTTACATAAAGCTATCGATCTGCGCTGATAAATGAAGTTTTGAATCTGTCAGGTAAGTAATATTGGCGGTACACTTCTTGAAATTCGAGTCGGACGCAGTCTGACATCACCTTAAGAGTCTGTAATACCTCACATTGATTCGCAAGATCCTCTGTCATGTCAACAATACAGCAACAATCACTCTGTAATAGACATATGGTAAAATTGAATTAAGTTAGAGTTAAGAGTTAATAACTAATAAACTAATTCTAGATATTATAAGCGGCGAATAGTCTGTTTTTTTGGAAGACGGAGTAAATTGACGTTTGGAGTGTTGCCAGTTTCTGGCAAATTTTAAATAGGCATGTAGTTGCTATCAATACTTTTATCGATTGATTAACTAATGAAATGCTGTAAACTCTAATATTTACCTAATTGTGGATTTAATTGACAACATATTAAAGCTAAATCTAGCTAGAAAAATGTTAAGTTTAAGGCAGCGCCACAGGTAGCGCATAATATGTATGAAGGTGTGTCGTGTCGTGTTCGTGTCGTGTAAAAGTCGATACTATTTTCATCGACTACAATCAATAGTGGCGCAAAGCGTGGAACACTCTAATGTCAGTCAAACGTCAATTTACTCCGTCTTCCAAAAAAACAGACTATAGTTATATATAATAATGCGTGTCGAGCATTTTAGAAAGAGACAATCGTCCCTGTCGTATAGAGACGTGCTAGTTCGTGCGACAGGGACGACGCTATACAAAGGCATTTTCGCTTTCTAAAGCTCGACAAGCATTATTTGCTGCCGAAAACTGTACATTAAATTTTCTCGATAGACAACACAAATTGCAAAGGTCCGCGGTTCGAATCCCGTCGGCGTGTACCAATGAGTTTTTTTTTGACGAAAAAATTTAAACCTGCTGCTTCACCGTTCGGAAGCGGTGTAAAACTGTAGGTCCCTTCCCTTGCCCCTTACTAGGTGGTAGGCTCAAATTGTAGGCGACTGGGTTGGTACCACCGTACTGGATGTAAGATGGCCGCATAGCAGCCTCGGCTGTGTTCTCCTCTAGTCCAGTATAGCCAGCAATCCAGGGAAGTCTCCGGTATGGCACCTACCTTCTCGGAGGTGATATTGGCTGGCCGGAGCATGCGCTTTAGCCCCTCCAACTCAGCCACCCATACCGGATTAAAAAAAAAATTAAACTTTTCATAATAACTGATCCCATTATAAAGCAGTTTTTATAGGTTTTATATTTTAATAAAAATATTGTTTTTTTTTCATTCAAAGCACCGAAAAATCTAGTACATTAAGATTTGAGTACCTAGTCCCTTTAGTTCTTTTGCCGATTCTCTATCGCCCTATCCCGCCCTTTCTCTGAGGTAGTATATACTCTTAATTTTGCGTATGAGAGGGTTTAACCCGCCCGGGTTGGTACCACCGCACTGAATGAAACGTCGGTCTAAACGGCTATGTAAATAGTTTGTGTTTTCCGACCAGTTCTGTGTAGCCGGCACGATCAAAGGGGGAAGCACTGACATGGCACCTAGTTCACCCGGTGTTATGGGCTGACATCACGGACGTTGTAGGTGATGTAGCCAACCGTGTCAGTTTACTTAAAAAAAAAATGAGACGCTAGAAAAGTAGGTACGCGATAGGAAATCGGCGAGATAACGAAAGGGATAGAAAAACTCGATAATTTCATCGTAAGCCGAACATTGCTGTCGTTTCGGTGTTTTGAATGAAAAAAAAAAAAAAATCCAATTGTAACAATAATCACGGAACAAATATATAAGTTGAGTACTTATATATTTGTTGCCTCGGCAGCTCAGTGGTGCGGTCGGTCGACTGTTATTAAGCAACCCTGAGCGCGGTCAGTACTTGGATGGGTGACCGCTCGACCGTTGGAGGCTGACCGTGGTTCGGATTGCACGTTAAACTGTAGCTCCCTTCCCTTCTTACCTTACTCGGTGGTAGGGTTTATACCGCCCGGGTTGGTACCACGGCACTGAACGAAACGTCGTTTGAAACGGCTATGTAAATAGTTCGTGTTTTCCGTGCAGTTCAGTGTAGCCGACATGAAATGAAGGGAAGCACTGACATGGCACCTAGTTCAACCAGCGTTATGGGCTGACATCACGGATGTTGTAGATGACGTAGCCAACCGTGTCAGTTCCCATAAAAACATCTGAACAAATTACTAGAGATTTTCTTGATGTTTTTCTATCGAGCAATGTTATTTCAACAAAAATCATAAAGTGGTGCGAATATACATGAAATGTCATATCGATAAATTGTACCTTTTCGGGTAAAGATTTTCTGAGAAATTTTACATAACCTAGCGTCATCTCGTTTCATACGAATAGAAACATTAATATTTATTATTTTTAGTCGTGTGAAACGGGCACGATAAAAAATAGTCCAACTGTACATATTTCTCCCCAAGTACAGTCTCGAATTCTTCAAGAGGGCGCGTGAATAGGCACAAGTCGGGCCGGCATGGCATTCGCAACCGCCGCATGTGACCGAATTCCCATGGGCGTCGTTAGACACCTTATGGGTGGCTCGGCGTCATACGTCGCACTTTCTATAAAATAAAAAAAATTATCATCCGCAGTGCGACTACCGCTGGCCTGGTGTGCGGTAACCCCGCCCGGCGCCTGTATATTTGATGACATAGGCCGGGAGTCGAATTAGAGCACACGCGCTCCTGGGAACAGGCCTCTCCGCATTAGGCTCCGATTCGAAACGGCCGTGATTGAGTTAAAAACAATTTTGGAAGGAATCGGGCCAGCTGCTTCGCACTTATGAATGGAATAGCGAGAATGATTGGATTGTTAACAATGAGAGTGTACAAGTAAGTATGAAGATAAATTAAATTATGGAAGAAATTCGAAAGATATGCCCGGGGAGCCCACAGGAACAACATCATCAGCGGACATTATGACTGCCCTGAACTGAAAAATGCCTTCACAAATCCTTTCATAATATTGATAGCCCTGAACTGAAAAATCTCTTCACAATGCTGACAGCCCTGATCTGAACAATATTTTCATAATGTTGATAGCCCTGAACTGAAAAATCTCTTCACAATGCTGACAGCCCTGATCTGAACAATATTTTCATAATGTTGATAGCCCTGAACTGAAAAATCTATTCATAATGTTGATAGCCCTGAACTGAAAAATATTTTCACAATGTTTGATAGCCCTGAACTGAAAAATCTCTTCACAATGTTGATAGCCCTGAACTGAAAAATCTCTTCACAATGCTGACAGCCCTGAACTGAACAATATTTTCACAATGTTGATAGCCCTGAACTGAACAATATTTTCACAATGTTGATAGCCCTGAACTGTAAAATCTCTCAAGGCAAATTACGTTTTAGACGTTTTGCTTCTTAGACATATTACCACAGTAGACGTAATGCTGTTAAGGCAAATTACGTTTTAGACGTTTTGCTTCTTAGACATTTTACAACTTCTGAAAACTGGTTGATAGCCCTGAACTGAAAAATGTCTTCACAAAGTTGATAGCCCTGATCTGAAAAATCTCTTCTCAAATGAGTGAAGTCCTGAGGATGCATGTTATTATACGAGTATGTTTTACCTGTAATAAACAACATGATTATTTACCAGTGAAAAATTGGCCCGCGGCTTCGCTTCGCCTGACTTTTTGCACACATCTCAGGCCGCCGATGACGTAGCGCTATGAATTATAGCCCAAAACAATCTAGAGAAGTGACAGAATGTAACATTGGTTCTCGAGTTATAGGGATATTCAATTCATATATTGACGTACGTTACACGGCCGCCTAGTCGCCCGCAGAAACTTCGCTTTATTTATAAGGAAAATAAAGTTTGTTTAATTAAATCGCCAGTATCATAGACACCAATTGACACGTCCTAGCTAGAGTTAACCCACGAAGAGTCTGCGACCGAAGACGCCACGCCGCGCCGCCGCGCCGCTGTCTCACAATAGCCAAGTTTTCTAACTGAATTTGTAAACTGTATAGTGGCCGTATCCGTTTCTAATTACTTGTGCCACTCTGGCAATACTAAACACTATGCAAATTTCAATATGGCCGACTTGCGACCGATACACACAGGGGACTGAAGGGCTGAACGGTTTGGACTGATCGGCTATTCATTCTACGCTTGTGCAGAGCAAATGTAGGTTTTAGTAGGTAATATCAATCTGTGGTAATACACAGAGACCGACGAGCATGTATGTATGAAGAACATTATGGGAGTGGAAGAGGCGGCAGAGGTGTGTCAGGATCGTGGCACGCGGAGATCCGTTGTCGCTGCTTACCCCACTGGGAAACAGGCGTGACGCTATGTATGTATGTATGTGTGTGTATGTATGTATGTATGTGCGTATATACTTGTACAGATTGCTAGAACTGAACCATTTTGTTGGAACAAGAGTGGAATATGTCAAGTTACTAATAAAGGTATCTATTTATTGGGTGACCTGTAATTGGTGCTAAATTATTTATTGAGACTTAAACAATTTGACAGTAATATTATTCACAATTTATAATAGTTTCAATTTATAAAGATGATTTATAAATTAAAATTATTAAATAAACTATAATTGTATAATTTATATACCTGTAATCTCGTCAATTTAATTCTCATGCTGAAATGATGCGTAGTACCTTTGATTTGTCAAATGAGCATATATGAATATATGAAAAACACTTCATTGTATAAGAGGCGTCCGTGTCAGACAGAATTGTGGCACGTAGAGATTCGTCGCCTCTGCCTACCCCACTCGAGAGCAGGCGTGATGTACGTAAAAATTGCACGTGGTCAAGTTATTAGACACTCAACACCACAGAACATAATCAACAAAGTTCAACCTCATCTCGGATTCAACCGCTACGCGGCGCGGTGTGCCGCAGCACTAACAGTTTGTCGAACATGAGTAATTATTTGAAAGTTAGACAGGGATTAACCGACCCGGACGGAAGCCGGTCTGATTTAATTGCCCCGTATACCGCCGGCCTTATGCCGCGGACTTCACTCTTCACTGAGCCGGCCTGGAGACTTTGAGTAGAACAGAAATAGGGAACAGAGCAGAATTTGTACCGTGTGCGGCCGGTACCTTAAAGTATAGCCGCGCTGCATCCCTCCCCGTGTATGTCGTAAAAGGCGACTAAGGAATATGGCTCCCTTCTTATATTACTAGGTGGTAGGGTTTAACCCGCCCGGGTTGGTACCACCGCACTGAATGAAAGGTCGGTCGAAACGGCTATGTAAATAATTTGTGTTCTCCGTCCAGTTCAGTGTAGCCGGCACGACCGAAGGGAAGCACTGACGTGGCACCAAGTTCACCCGGTGTTATAGGCTGACATCACGGATGTTGTAATGTAGCCAACCGTGTCAGTTTCCATAAAAAAAAGTCGGCAAGTGCGAGTTGGACTCGCGCACCGAGGGTTCCGTATCATCAGCATCACTCAATATATTTGTAGGTATTATGTATGTACAAAAACAATTGTTTTGGAAAATCACGAACCGCCTAAATAAACACTACATCAATGGTTTAACGAAAATGGATTTGTGAAGTTGAAATATTTAAAATTGGCCATAAATAGCCGCATCTTTTGATTATATTGATTTAGAAGCTTTCATTTTCTATAACTCGAAGGGATCGCAGACGTTAGTATTTCATATTAATTTCAATTTGATATCTTGACTCGTTACTGAGAAAAAGGGCCTTGACACACAACACAAGCTATTTTTTTTAATATCATATAAGTACAAGTTTAACATTTTAGGATTTTTTCCTTTACGTGTGCTATGAGACCTTGCTTCTTACCAAATTTTATGATTCTAGGTTGACGGGAAATACCCTATAGGTTTTGATTTGATTGGAGTGAGTTCGCGAGTGTGAAATCTGACATAGATGGCCGTATCTTTTGATTGCGTTGATTTAGAAGTTTGCTTTTTCTACATCTTAAAGAGATCGTAGATCTTAGTATTTCGTATTAATTTCTATTTGTTATCTTGATTCGTTCCTGAGAAAAAGGAACCTTGACATACAAAACAAACAAAAAATTTTTTTAATGTCACATAACTATAAATTTACAATTTTCGATTTTTTCCTTTACTTGTGCTGTGAGACCTTTCTTCTTACCAAATTTTATGATTTTAAGTTAACGCGAAGTGATCTATAGGTTTTGATTTGATTTGCCGGTAGCAAAATATGTGACTTAAATGGGCGTATCTAGTGATTGCGTTGACCTAGAAGCTAAATTTTTTTACACCTCCGAGGAAACGTAGACCTTAGTTTTTGGTATTAATTTCAACTTGATACCTCTACCCGTTCCTGAGAAAAAAGGTCTTGACAGACAGACAGACACCCAGCCAGACAGACAGACAGACAGACAGACAGACGGACAACAAAGTGATCCTATAAGGGTTCCGTTTTTTCCTCCTTCAAGGTACGGAACCCTAAAAATTAAAAAATTAACAAGACTCATTAACTCATTATTGCACACTATCTAAAACAATACGGGAAAGTAACTAAATAAATACAGGAGTGTTTAAAGGCAGAATTATAGGTGTGTTTATTTTATTTCAGTCTATCTATCTTTGAGTCTTTTTCTTTGGGTGCCAACTTCAAGCGATTATTGGCTACTATTACCGCAAACCTGTAAAGAGACAGCGGTTGAGCCGCTGAAGTTCCGCAGAGGAGGCTGCGGAGGATACTGAATAAATATAGCATCAGAACAGTGTTTCAACCTCCGAAGAAGGTCTCGCACAACTCCTACGGTCAGTGAAGGACGCCTTACATCCTATACAGTCGCCAGGTGTCTAGGTCTACTGAATACCGTGCAGCTGCAGCTGTGGGAAATCGTACATCGGCCAAACAAAGCGAAGCGTGACAGAACTGATTTCCGAACATATCAGAGCAGTCAAGAACATGAACAAAACCAAGTTTGCTATAGTTAAGCATGTCGACTCCGATTGATAAGATTCGATCAGGTGTAAAATTTGGCCACGGAAAAACGACTCTTTCCACGCATCATCCGTGAGTCCATCTCAAGATCTCGAAGCATGCCTACTTCAACAGAGAAAACTCCTACAGGCTGTCTCCGGTGTGGAATCCCGTGCTCGCCCCCCTGAAGAGCGGCAGGTCTGGCAGTGTGCACCAGCAGCAGCAGGAAGACACTGTCAGTACATTCGGCGGAGGAACGCAGCCCAAGCCGAATTGGTGCCTACCCACAACTGTATTTGCAATTTTCGCAGCCGCTCCCGTTTGGCAGGCAGTGTAAACTTCTGTCAAACGCGGGCCCGACCGCAGTCAGGCACTCGGCCTGAGGATGGACTGCACGCGCCGCCAGTCCGAAATCACGAAACGTCGTCGTCGGCCAAAGTAACCGCGCATGCCAACCACGGTAAGCCAAATACGAATAATATTATTATCCATAATAGACTTAAGGTATTTGGGTGAATCAACTTTTTCTTGTTTTTGGTATCTGTTTGAAAACAGGATATTATCTTGATAAATTTACCTTATTTTAATAGTTACAGCAACTCTCAGATAAGTAATTGATTAATAAGAAAGAAGCTTCACAAAGAATTTAGAGAAATAAAAAAAAAATATATTGGTTTCCCTGGGGACAGCCCCTTTTTTCCATACAAAACTGGGGACAAAATTGTCCCCTGGGTCACCCCTAAAAATTTGGTTAATGTTTTATTTTAAATAGTTCTCTTCTTTTATTTCAATTGATAGGCAATCTAAGTATTTTATACTTATTGATTTTCAACTAAGTTATAAATTGTAATAAACTTTTTTTTTATTTGACTTTGCAGCTGGTTTTTACGTTACAAGAAAAAGTTGATTCACCCATTTATATGTAATAGTGACCTAGATACTTTATAGGCACCGAGATTATAGATCTATGCATTCACGCAATGAATAGATAGAAATACAATGATAGGTCAGGTAACTAGAAAAGCGAGTAGAAAAGTGTGTAAATCTATACAAATTTTTATATCACATTCGACAGCTGGAGCCATCTAATAATCCCACAGTAGACAGAGTATATAAAACGCCCGCAAAGTGATCCCGGGCGTGCCGAAACATGCCCCCCCGCCGAAAAGAGACTTTCGAAGCCAGTACAGAAGTGACTCCGTTCGATCGCTGTCGCATTTAGTATGGCAATAAAATAAGTTATTGGCCCATCCCGCTACACTTTTGTGTTATTTTATTTATTTATTTTATGACTTAGCCAAGGTCGTACGTGACGGATCAGGAAAATGTGTAGTAGATTTTCTTGTAGGACTTTAGGAGATAGTGCTCGCTTCGGGAACTATAATATTGTCTCGAGCAAGTCCGTAGGGAACGAGGTAGGGAATAAAGTGTACGTTTTCGCTACTGTTGCCGTTACGTAAAACGTCAAATATAAGGAACGTGTTTAGCCAATATTTAGGTTTCTGTACCCCCGGAACCCTATTACTAAGCATACAACGTCTGTCTGTCTGTCTGTCTGACCGTCCGTCTTGATGGCTGTATCTTTGGAACCGTAACAGCTAGCCGGTTGCAATTTTGACAGAATATGTTGTATTTACGAATATAATAAGAAATAATAAAAAAAATTAAAGTAAAAAATTAAGGTCTCCATTGAAGAAACGAGTTTTCCCAACTTTTTTTTGTGGTGCGGAAACGTCGTCATTGCTCGATTCCGACTCGCACTTAGCCGTTTTTTTAGCGTTTGATTTAAACAAGTCATAGATAACCCCTTCTCCACATTATGTATAATAAAAAGCATTTGAAATCGCAATAATGTATAATTTGAAAGTAATGTTATAACGTTTTCTATGGAAGCCTCTGTTAGTGAGGCATTTGGCCGTTTTGATTTTTGGGTCGGAGGTCGGGGATACATTGAGTGTCTATTACCGTATACATAAACACATAGGGGCCGAGTAGTAGGGCCGATAGCGTGGAAGTCATAGACAATTTGAGTTAAATTTTCTGTTATGCACAATTTTAACGCGAGTCGAGCCGCGGACACGTTTACTCACCTATATAAAAATTTACAAAGAGACATACATATACTTACAACACTTCAAGGTGTCTACATACTCATTGTTTTATGAACTTGACACGGTTTGGCTACATCCGTGATGTCAGCCCATAACACCTTTGTGAACTAGGTGCCGTGCCAGTTCTTCCATTTGGTCGTGCCGGCTACATTGAACTGGACGAAAAACACGAACTATTTACATAGCCGGTCCGACAGACCTTTCATTCAGTGCGGTGGTATCAATCTGGTCGGGTTAAACACTACCACTCAGTAAAGTAAGGGAAGGGATCTAAAATTTTCAAATCCGAATCACGGTCAGCCTCTACTGTCGAGCGGTCACCCATCCCAGTTCTGACTCTTGAGGTTTTTTTTATGCAAACTGACACGGTTGGCTACATCACCTACAACATCCGTGATGTCAGCCCATAACACCGGGCGAACTTGGTGCCACGTCAGTGCTTCCCTTCGGTCGTGCTGCCGGCTACACTGAACTGGACAGAAAATACAAACTATTTACATAGCCGTTCCGACCGACCTTTCATTCAGTGCGGTGGTACCAACCCGGTCAGATTAAACCCGCCCGGGTTGCTTCTATTCCTTGGTAGTGCCTCCGACTTTGAGAACAGCCACCCGTGCGGGTGTGCAAGAAAAAATAATTCTTCACCAGCGTGAGAATCAGGCTTAAAATTTACTTTCTTCTGTAACTAAGTAACCTGTCCGTATTCCGTCATCAGTCTCCTGTAGATCCTTTACCTTTACACCCGCACCCTCTCCCTTCTCCCACCCGCTCCCCCTCCCTTCTCCCACCCTCTCCCCCTCCACAGTCGGCACGGGCGATACTTTATTCATAAGTGACTCCCGCTAGCAGACGTTCGTCGAACTAACCCGCAAGATAAGAAACTCAGATGTGGCGACATCTGGAGGCGTGTCTGCCGCTGGTAAGGAAGAAAGAAAGAAAGAAGAAAGAAAAATGTTTTTATTGTCATTAAAGATCATAACAAAAAAAAAGAAAACATTACAAAAAAACATGAAATTATACAAGCAAAACCTAAATTATTAACACAATTAATGACAATATGGACCCATCTCAGCATGTGCTATAGGTGCACAAGGCGACCTATAGCGCTGTTTTTCAGATGGGCCCAGATAGTCCGGTCGCCCGTAGAACATTCATATTACCAAAAAGGTTACCGCTTGGCTTAGTGAAATTGTTATAAATTACGGCATTTTAAACACAAAAACCCAAGTCTTAAAGATCGCGAATGGGCGCAACCGTATTCGGTGACAAGTCGAAAATCGACAAAAATGTCGGTAAATTACTTTTTGAGGTTACCGATTCTTTTCACTATAGTTATGTTCTCCAGCTTATTTCAATTACCACACGTCATCGTAAGACCATGGCAAGTGGGCATACACTGGTTTAAGACCACATGAAGTCAGCCGATTTTGACGTTAAATTACTTTTTGAGGTTACCGCTTCAAATTTATACAGCAGCTAATAGACCCTCTGTACAAACCACATACCCATTTTAAGACCCTTTCTGTGGGCGCTTTAGATTTTAAGACCCATTTTGTCGGCGAAGAAAAATTTAAAAAAATTGTATTGAAGTACGTAAATACATACATAATGTACATACCACACGCTGTATTCCGACAATCAGGGTAAGCAGAGTAATCGGCGTTGTGCTGCAAGTACACCTATAAGTCCTGTCGCCCGTAGAACATTCATATTACCAAAAAGGTTACCGCTTGGCTATGTGAAATTGTTATAAATTACGCCATTATAAACACAAAAGCCCAAATCCGAAAGATCGCAAATGGGCGCAACCATATTCGGTGACAAGTCGAAAATTTCCAAAAATTTCAGTAATTTACTTTTCGAGGTTATCGCTTCTTTTCACTGTAGTTATGTTCTCCAGCTTATTTCAATTACCACACGTCATCGTAAGACCATGGCAAGTGGGCATACACTGATTTAAGACCACATGAAGTCAGCCGATTATGACGATAATTTACTTTTTGAGGTTACCGCTTCAAATTTATACAGCAGCTAATAGACCCTCTGTACAAACCACATACCCATTTTAAGACCCTTTCTGTGGGCGCTTTAGATTTTAAGACCAATTTTGTCGGCGAAGAAAAATAAAAAAAATGGTATTAAAGTACGTAAATACATACATAATGTACATACCACACGCTGCATTCCGACAATCAGGGCAAACAGAGTAATCGGCGTTGTGCTGCAAGTACACCTAGTCCTGTTGCCCGTAGAACATTCATATTACCAAAAAGGTTACCGCTTGGCTATGTGAAATTGTTATAAATTACGCCATTTTAAATGCTAAAACCCAAATCTGAAAGATCGCAAATGGGCGCAACCATATCGACAATCTCCAAAAGTCGAAAATCTCCAAAAATGTCAGTAATTTACTTTTCGAGGTTACCGCTTCTTCTCACTGTAGTTATGTTCTCCAGCTTGTTTCAATTACCACACGTCATCGTAAGACCATGGCAAGTGGGCATACACTGGTTTAGGACCACGTGAAGTCAGCCGATTTTGACGTTAAATTGCTTTTTGAGGTTACCGCTTCAAATTTATACAGCAGCTAATAGACCCTCTGTACAAACCACATACCCATTTTAAGACCCTTTCTGTGGGCGCTTTAGATTTTAAGACCCATTTTGTCGGCGAAGAAAAATAAAAAAAAATGGTATTAAAGTACGTAAATACATACATAATGTACATACCACACGCTGCATTCCGACAATCAGGGTAAACAGAGTAATCGGCGTTGTGCTGCAAGTACACCTAGTCCTGTCGCTCATAGAACATATATTACCAAAAAGGTTACCGCTTGGCTATGTGAAATTGTTATAAATTACGCCATTATTTTTAGACCCATTTTGTCGGTGAAGAAAAATTTCAAAAAATGGTATTAAAGTACGTAAATACATACATAATGTACATACCACACGCTGCATTCCGACAAACAGGGTAAGCAGAGTAATCGGCGTTGTGCTGCAAGTACACCTAGTCCTCTCGCCCGTAGAACATTTTAGATTAGAGCTTAGTTTTTGTTTTGTTAAGAAGCGTCGTGACTCGCCGCGGTCCGTTCGTTAGGAGAGCTCGTTCGAAATTCCTAAAATTTGAGTTTTACATATTTGTATAAATACGAGTAAACTTAGTTTCTTTGTAAAATATGAACTTATACGAATAAGCTAACCAATTTCTGAGGCGACACATCGTCTGGCAAACGAATTCTTCTATATTTGGTTGGACAAACACTTTTTACACTTATTCAAACATTTTTCTGTAAAATTTATAATAGTTCCAGCTTGCGAACCTGCACCGACATGTCTTTCCACTCATTGTTAGAAAAAATTACACATTATTTAACCGTAGGTAAAACTTACAAAGGTCGGCGGCATCTAGTTTCACTAAATTTACATCACTGCGGGCGGAGTACGCGTGCGGTGCGCGGTGCGACTGACGGTGCGACGTCGCATCGCAAAAATCTACGACGTAGTTTTAGGTAAAGTGCGATAATGCGATGTTGCATTGCAGTAATTTCTACATGAGCGCGGGTGGCGAGATGAATGACGAACGTTGTAGTCCTATATTCTATTGCATGGTAATACAATATAGTATCAATACAAGGTTTATAACAGAACGTTTATACCAGCTCCACTGCGTCTCTCCCCGTGCATGTCGTAAAAGGGATAAGGGCAAGATGCCGTGCTCAAGGGCGACAGGGTAGGCACCTCTCACCCTGGCACGGTCCTTCCATCATGCAGCAGGTGGGTTTTTGTGCTTACTTGCTGCTCGATCGTTATCTTGTTCGATTACTTTGCTAAACCTTCGGTGTTGAGCTATAATTTATCGGTGTTCTTGCAGCACAACGCCCATTACTCTTCTTACCCGGATTGTCGGAATACAGCGTGTGGTATGTACATGTATATGTATATATTCCTTTATTGAACACCAATTTATAAAAATTAGGTACAACAGGCGAGTTTAATGCCGCGAGACATTCTATTCTAACTAACCTTTGGGATGTGGGAGAAGTACATGCAGGCGAACAAGAATAGTTAGTGGCAATGTGTTAGACTGTAAAGAAATATGTATGATACACTACATAGGAATACTACATAAATATTTTAATAAGCATATATATGTATATAATAAACATACATATTATGTACATTAATCGGTGGTACCGTTTTGTAACACAATCAACTGAATGACAGTACATATTTATGTATGTACGTACTTTAATACCATTTTTTTTTATTTTTCTTCGCCGACAAAATGGGTCTTAAAATCTAAAGCGCCCACAGAAAGGGTCTTAAAATGGGTATGTGGTTTGTACAGAGGGTCTATTAGCTGCTGTATAAATTTGAAGCGGTAACCTCAAAAAGTAAAATTTTGAAATTTTTCTTCGCCAACAAAATGGGTCTTAAAATCTAAAGCGATCACAGAAAGGGTCTTAAAATGGGTATGTGGTTTGTACAGAGCTGCTGTATAAATTTGAAGCGGTAACCTTAAAAAGTAAATTATCGTCATAATCGGCTGACTTCATGTGGTCTTAAATCAGTGTATGCCCACTTGCCATGGTCTTACGATGACGTGTGGTAATTGAAATAAGCTGGAGAACATAACTACAGTGAAAAGAAGCGGTAACCTCGAAAAGTAAATTACTGAAATTTTTGGAAATTTTCGACTTGTCACCGAATATGGTTGCGCTCATTTGCGATCTTTCAGATTAGGGCTTTTGTGTTTAAAATGGCGTAATTTATAACAATTTCACATAGCCAAGCGGTAACCTTTTCGGTAATATGAATGTTCTACGGGCGACAGGACTTATAGGTGTACTTGCAGCACAACGCCGATTACTCTGCTTACCCTGATTGTCGGAATACAGCGTGTGGTATGTACATTATGTATGTATTTACGTAATTTAATACAATTTTTTTAAATTTTTCTTCGCCGACAAAATGGGTCTTAAAATCTAAAGCGCCCACAGAAAGGGTCTTAAATTGGGTATGTGGTTTGTACAGAGGGAGGGTCTATTAGCTGCTGTATAAATTTGAAGCGGTAACCTCAAAAACTAATTTAACGTCAAAATCGGCTGACTTCATGTGGTCTTAAATCAGTGTATGCCCACTTGCCATGGTCTTACGATGACGTGTGGTAATTGAAATAAGCTGGAGAACATAACTGCAGTGAAAAGAATCGGTAACCTCAAAAAGTAATTTACCGACATTTTTGACGATTTTCGACTTGTCACCGAATATGGTCGCGCTCATTTGCAATCTTTCAGATTTGGGCTTTTGTGTTTAAAATGGCGTAATTTATAACAATTTCACATAGCCAAGCGGTAACCTTTTCGGTAATATGAATGTTCTACGGGCGACAGGACTTATAGGTGTACTTGCAGCACAACGCCGATTACTCTGCTTACCCTGATTGTCGGAATACAGGGTGTGGTATGTACATTATGTATGTATTTACGTACTTTAATACAATTTTTTTAAATTTTTCTTCGCCGACAAAATGGGTCTTAAAATCTAAAGCGCCCACAGAAAGGGTCTTAAATTGGGTATGTGGTTTGTACAGAGGGTCTATTAGCTGCTGTATAAATTTGAAGCGGTAACCTCAAAAAGTAATTTAACGTCAAAATCGGCTGACTTCATGTGGTCTTAAATCAGTGTATGCCAACTTGCCATGGTCTTACGATGACGTGTGGTAATTGAAATAAGCTGGAGAACATAACTACAGTGAAAAGAATCGGTAACCTCAAAAAGTAATTTACCGACATTTTTGGCGATTTTCGACTTGTTACCGAATACGGTTGCGCCCATTCGCGATCTTTAAGACTTGGGTTTTTGTGTTTAAAATGCCGTAATTTATAACAATTTCACTAAGCCAAGCGGTAACCTTTTTGGTAATATGAATGTTCTACGGGCGACCGGACTAAGAGTAATAATAATAAATAAAACACTAACATAAGACGGACTCTCTGTAACCTGCACCTGCACTCTGTAAGGAAGGACTCTCTGTAACCGAGGTTTCCGTATCGCCATGTCATGGTCAGCGCCACTCACGCCATCTATGAACATAAAACACGCCATCGCGTGTTTTATGAAATGCTTCATATTAGTTAAAATTCATGATTTGTTAAAATGCTTCATACTTTTTTTTTGGGTAGATGGCGCGCATACACTTTTTAGTTTCTTGTATGGGGACCCACGTGAATTTTTTATTTTTTCTTTTTTGTTGTTATATTGGCCATTAAACCTTATATTCTGTGAAAATTTCAACGGGCTACCAATTATGGTTCAAGATATTATACAAGCCCTCGGACAAACAGACAGACAGACGGCGTAGGTTTAGTAATAGGGTCCCGTACGATGGATACGGAACCCTAAAACAGACGGCATGACATGGCGTAAATCGAAATAGCTGACAAAAGTCATGCCAAAATAAATACTTATTTCATCAAGCATACGCCCTGTCTATCTATCCCCGGCTGGTCGTCCAGTGTGTAAGCGTTACTTGTGCACTAAGGTCACGTTCGGTTGGTATTGGGGGACTCATCGCGCGGGTGTCTCGGGGATCTGTCGCGCGCGACTCGGAGAGTATTTCTGCCTTTTCCCACAAAAATAACGGCAAGTTTCGAGAAGATAGCTCGAACCGTTTACACAGGCTGTGACAGACGGACAGACAATTGAAAGGTCCCTGCCAGCAGGTCTAAGGAACCCTAAATACCGGCCAAGTGCGAGTCGGACTCGCTCACCGAGGTTTCCGTACCACGACGTGATTGTTTGGTTTTTTATTATTATTTGTTGTTTTACTTTTGAGTTTGCACTACAATTACACCAAGTTTGACACGTTTTTAGATAGAGAAAAAAAAAGTTGAAAAAAAAACACGTTTCTTGTATGGGGGTTTTAGTATATCCGCTATTATAATAAAATAACATAATGTATTCTGTGAAAATTTCAAACGGCTACCTATTACGATTCAAAAGATACAAGTTCAGACAGACAGACGGACAGACGGACGCCGTAGGCTTAGTTATAGGCGTCCGTACGGTTACGGAAACCTAAAAACTGTGCAGATATATTTAAGGTGATTGATAATAACCTTATCATATGTCACACTAAGCAAAGATAATGTTTCAAGATTACACCTATTTCTAGATTCGGTAGTGACATCATTGTACAGACAGTCTCTCTCAACTCTTCAACTTTCAATCTAGATCCTACCACCGAACTAAACGCTCTAGGACAGGCAAAGAGCTATGAAATATGTTACTTTGTCAGTAAACAAGTCTGTGCGCGTGCCTTCGCATGTCAACACGAATTATTACATCATAAATATTAAAAATAATCGTGATTGAAAATATTAAATATATTTTTCATTTATTATAACGTGCATTGATGCATGTCACACATGCATGATGAACTTGAAAAACATTTTTATCCTACTTTTTAATTTATCCCCCAAAATTACCGCTTAAGTCGGAATCCACGATTGGGTCATCATCAAACTCATAGAGTTTGTACCAAATTTAATTCTTTTTCGTCCAGTACCTAGATTCGGAGAAAATAAGCAGCGACAGACGGACAGACGGACAGACAGACACAAGAGTGATCCTATAATAAGAGTTCAGATTTTTCCTCCTTTGAGGTATGAAACCTTAAAAATGAAAGTTTGTTCGTTCGCCTTCCATGCATTCGTAAAACATTCATCAGATTACGATGAAATTTTTGTGACTCGGCGCCACATGTCGCGCATTCTATAAAAAAACCGGCCAAGTGCGAGTCGAACTCGCGCACCGAGGGTTCCGTATCGCCATGTCATGGAAAGCGCCACTCACGCCATCTATGACGTGTTTATCAAATGCTTCATATTAGTTAAAAGTCATGATTAGTTAAAATGCTTCACACTCTATTCGGTAGATGGCGCTCGCGGATATACTTTTTACGTTTCTTCTATGGGAACCCCCGTGAATTTTTTACGTTTTTTTTTTACTTTTATTATTTGTTGTTATATCGGCCATAACAACACATATTCTGTGAAAATTTCAACGGGCTACCTATTACAGTTCAAGAGATACAACTCTCGGACAGACAGACAGACAGACGGCGTAGGCTTAGTAATAGGGTCCCGTACCGGATAGGGAACCCTAAAAAAGGCTGAGTTGTCGTGCGAGTTCTTGTCGTTGAGCGAAGCTTCTTAAGCTTTGTATTTAAAATCAAATTAATAATTTTATTTCGATGGGGATAGAGCCATCTATGCAATATTCCTAACAACATATGCAAAGGTTCGACTTCAAAAAACTCTCATAAATGGCGCTGGACAGCGCAGTCAACTCTCCTCATTGGCTGGGGTGTCGAATGAGCAGAATGAGGAGGGCTGCAACATCAGTTCCTACTTTCGTGACGTTTCACTGTTTCTAAGTTAGGTCCCCATCCAAAACGTGTAAGACGAGACGGAAGTTATCTTTCTCCATACAAAATCGTCTTTCGGCACTTAGGTTTTTTACCCCCCTAAACCTTATCAGATTTTCTAATTTTTCGGTCGGTAGGCATATAAAATATCATCTAAACAAAAAAAATGACAAGAACGTAGATTGGGCTGGACGTAGATAGGGGGCTAGAAAACCTAAATGCCGAAAGACGATTTTGTATGGAGAAAGATAACTTCCGTCTCGTCTTAAAAGCTTCGCTTCAAAAAAAATTTAATGATTGATCTCAACCCAATCATAGACCCAAGCATAGACCGTTCGGTAATGCACCCGACTCCCGGCCATTGGTCGAAATATGCGAGTATTTGTGAGTTAGCAAGCGAATTTACGCCGGTAGACCCGCTGGTCGTCGAGCTGGTTGACGGTCGATCCTACTGAATTGTTTACAACACGGGTAATTCTAGGAACATTTTAAAAGAGCGACATCGGTGTAGGGAAATCAAAACGCCGCCGACTGTTCTCCTGGCGCTCAAGTGTCTTATAATTTATGAAAGCTGTTTTCAGCAATTACAATTTAGGTCGCTTAGCACGAACGCGCCACGTTTTCTGCCGCCTCCGCGCCGCCGCCCAGTCTCCGTCTCGTCCGTATAGCATTGACGGCCTAACCTGAGGCGAACACACGTACGCACACAAATGCATTTATCTAATACAAATGCTTGACATGCACCTATACATGGCCTGAGCACTACTACACTCGCGGAATTTTATGCTCACCGTCATGCGTGAATGTATTTGTACGCCTCAGGTTAGTACGAACGACCTATACTAGGTTAACTGGGTACTGGTATGGGTAGGGTCACCATTTCGAAATTTGAAAGTTCTGACAAAAAGCATTTCCCAAGTACAGCCTGGGGTTTTCCAAAAGGGGCGTGAAAAGGCTCCTCTCCGGCCGGCATGGCATTCGCAATGCCCGTGCATCACAGAATGCCCATGAGCATCGTTAGACACCTACTTGTAGGTGAAACGATGGCACTCTTCGTGCCAGTAGTTTAGGAGAGAAGGGGGGATGCTCGACTTTTGCATATTTTTTAAACTATGCATTTTAAAATTATAAAAAATATATATACAGTGGTGGTCATATAATTAAGAACGATATTTATTTAGAGGAAATTTTTAATAAAGCATGTCGTAATTTTTTGTGTTTCTTCTCAGAAGTAATTTGTTGTTCTATGAAATGGGTATGTGGATAAAGCAAACTGATTTATGAATGCAGATATAAAATCAAAGGTGGGATTTTTTAATAAAGCACATTTATTTTGAACACTAACAAATTTACGTATAAATGAGGTGGACAAATAATTAAGAACGATAAGTAAACTGTTCAAAAATTTTATCAGGTTGAACTTGAAGTCAATAAATTTATATTAAAGTAAGATCATTTACATTGTAGAAGAGAAGATACTACTTCCTTGATCTAACATAATACTTAGTGGCATGTCCACGGCTCTTGATTACAGCCTTACACCGGCGAGGCATTGAGTCTATCAATTTTTGACATTTTTCAAGAGAAAGAGCGTTCCATTCTTCCAAAAAAACGTCGTACAGTTCTCTTAAATTGCCACATTGTCTATTTGATACCTTTTTCTTGACTTCGTACCAAAGATGTTCTATAGGATTTAAATCCGGGCTGTTAGCTGGCCAATCTAAGACAGAAAGAGTTTGTGAGTCGAGGAATTCCTTCACCGACCGTGCAGTATGCTTTGGGTCGTTGTCGTGCTGGAATGTCCAAATGACCGGAAGTACATCTTCAGCATAGGTAACATTGTTTCCTCCAGTATATCTTTGTATTGATACTGATCCATGTTGCCTTCTATGAGCCTAACAGGCCCGACTCCATGACCAGAAAAGTACCCCCAAATTTTCACGTTTCCACCGCCATGCTTTAATGTAACTCTTGTGAACTTGGGGTCGAATGCTTTATTCGCAGGGCGTCGTACGTATTGTCTTCCATCAAAGCACACCCTGTTTATTTTAGTTTCATCAGAAAAAAGAACATTTTTCCACTGTCTAACTGTCCAGTTTTCATATCTTCTTGCAAATGCGATACGGACTTGCCTATGGCGCAATGTCAACATGGGTACTTTCCGTGCTATCCTTCGGAATAACTTCTCTTCTACTAAACGCCTTCGAATAGTGCGTGCCGAGATTGCTGAGGGGTTGTTTTCGCCAAAAACATATTTTTTTATTTCATTGGACCCTTTCAACGGAATTTTTTTAGCCAAGCGAACGATGTTTCTATCTTCTCGACGAGATGTATTCCTCTGTTTAGGCGCGCGCGGTATATTTGAAGTAGTTTGATACATATTGAAATGCTTCACAGCGTGGAAAACCATGGTTTTTGAACATTGCAGATGGTCTGCTATCTTTTTATACGACCAGTTGTTCTCGCGAAGTCTTATTATAACTTCTCTTAAAGGTTGATCACAACTTTTATTTTTTCCCATCGTTTTAAATGAAATAAACACGTTTTAGTATTCTTACAGCAACAAATGGCGCCAACATTATACAAAAAGTGACATAGCACAAAGTGTTCTAAATTAAAATTATGATTAAAAATAAATTAATCTGCGTTCTTAATTATGTGACCAGCCTGTATGTATAGTACTATGAGTTCAGATGTTAGGTTCATGTATTGTATATACAATTTCATAGTTTTTTTTTATTGCTTGTGTATAATGAATGCACAAATAGTATGTAAGTATTTTGCCATACCACAAAAAATTAAAGAAAATTTATCCAATAAGTTATGCAACTTTGTTTGAAAAAAATCTGTTCTTAAAATAATCGTTCTTAATTATATGGCCACCACTGTATATTTGTATTTCTTTTAACGAGACCTTCACGATAAACTTGAAAACAATTTAAGTTTGTAATTTGTCTCCCAAAATTGACCTCCAAAATCGATCCTCAATTCGTTCATTATACGTCCATGATTGGGTCATCAAAACTCTACATGTTTACCAAATTTCAAGTATTTTCGTCCTGTAGATTCGGAACAAATAAGGTGTGACAGACGAACGGACAGACAGAAAGACAGAAGCGAGAGCGATACTATAAGGATCCCGTTTTTTTTTCTTCTTTTAAAGTTCGGAACCGTAAAAATTTTTAGTATATTAGGTTGGACACGTAGTAACTAATATCTCATCTGAGACGTTAGCTAGCGCTGTTGTTAAGTTGACGTTAACGGACGCGTTTCCGTTTGCGTTCGCGCTCAGCCCCACATTTTCGTAAATAAATAATTACGTTACTCAGAAGGCCCACTCAAGTTAATTGGCCGCTGGGTACGAAGGGCGGGAGATGGGGGGAGGCAGGGAATTCGGTTTAAAATTCAAGAGAATTGATTCCTTCGCGACGAATTTTTTTTTTCTTCAGTGAGCTTAGAAAGGCTTAAATTCGTAAGTATCTTTGTATCTTGGAAAGTTAAGGAAGAATCGCTGCGGACGAGCGAACGTCTGCGCGCAGATAATGTTTTGAGTTTTCATTGTTTGAAATTAAATGTTCTTTCTGCACACAGGGTGTGCCGAGAGTATGAAAAGAAAGGTATCAGACGACTTGAAAAACCGGTCAAGTGCGAGTCGGATTCGCGCACCGAGGGTTCCTTATCGCCATGTCATGGTTTGAGCCCGGTACCTACGGCTACGGTCCCGTACCGGATACGGAACCCTAAAAAGGCATTTGCACAAGTGGGATTTGAACCCACGACAATCGGATCAAAACTCAATGCATGTACCTAGGCTAACGGAGGTTATGGACGCTAAGACGAATATCCCATTCAGTTAGATCCCGATATAAATGCAAACAACGTATTCGTGGCGCCATCTATTATTTAGTGGCATGAATATGTAATATAATCGATCCTTAGCACGTTTTTTGTATGGGGCCCCCCTTATTTTTTTTTATTTTTGCTTGTTTTTGTATCCCGTACGGAAGCCTATTACTAAGTCTACGCCGTCTGTTTGTCTGTCTGTCTGTCCGTTCGTCCGTCTGTCCGAGGGCTGTATCTCTTGAACCGTGTAGCCCGTTGATAGTTTCACAGATTGTGTGTTATTTATTATGGCGGATATAACAACATACGGTGTTGCACCTCCAACCGTAAAACCCGAAAGGGAGTGATCTGTACGTGAAATAGAACAAGTTTTGTTCTACGACTTTTTTATTTGAAGAAAAAACATTTTTTTTTCTCCATACATTTTGAGAATAGGTATTTAAAATTTGTATGGAAAAAATATAATTTTTTTTGTTACAAAAAATGTTTTTTTCTTCACTGAAGCTGTTTAGTTTCACCTATAGAATAACCCCCTTATGTCAGTTAAAAATATTACGGGGCAACTGCAACACCGTGTATATTAATAGAAAAAGTAAAAAATTAAGAAGGGTCCATACAAGAAACGTGTTTTTTTTAATGTTTTTTTTTTGTGGTGCGGAAACCTCGGTGCGCGAGTCCGACTCGCACTTGGCCAGTTTTTTATTATTACACCGATAGTCTGGATCCGTACTCGGATACCGCGTGTGTGTGGTATGCATGCGGAAGTTCTCCGATTCTACGTTCATACATATATGAATGTAGAATCAGAGAGCTTCCCAGATTATTCTCGGGACACCATATACTTACAAACGTTTGTTTACGACTCTTGCCGAAGGGGACCACTTAAAAAGATGACAAAAAAAAAATTATAAAAAATAATCCCTTCCCTGCTATTATACAAATTAAACGGAATTTGGCTACTTGAAGGCTCACTAATCCTACAGCGAGATTCAGATGTTTATTTCGCTATTTGGTACCTGTCATGATCATGAACTGTTACATTTGTCGCAGTAAAGTTTTATTTTGACCACATAGTGAATTATTTGTATGACATGTCGTATACCGGCGTAAACTAGCGAACTTTTAAAATGAAAATGAAGCTTTCAATGGCTGTCAGTTTTTTTTTAATGAATTAAGAAATTAAGATTCTGTCATATTTTTACTCGTTCTCGGGACTTTAGGAGGTCATAAGACCTTTTCATGGTATTAACTTCATCAAATAATATTTTTTTCTAGAACAAGGATACATCGTAAAATTCAATGAATTTTATTTCGTGCTGATACAATGTTAAAACAAAAAAGTTACAAGGGTTTAAAGTTGCGATTTTGGTAATTTAAAAAAAACTCATAAAAAACCGGCCAAGTGCGAGTCGGACACGCGCACCTACACCACACCACAAAAAAAAACTTTGAAAAAAACACGTTTCTTGTATGGTGACCTTCCTTAATTTTTTACCTTTTCTATGTTTTTTTTTTTATTGAAAGCGCGACATATGGCGCCGAGCCACCCATAAGGTGTCTAACGACGCCCATGGATATTCGGTCGTATGCGGGGGTTGCGAATGCCATGCCGGCCTGACAGGTGCCCATTCACGCCCCTCTTGAAGGACCCGAGACTGTACTTGGGGGGAAATATATGAGCAGGGAGAGCGTTCCAGAGTTTACCGGTTCTGTAGAGGAAAGATCTGCAGAATCGATTAGTACGCATCCGCGGTAAGTCCAGCTTATAGGGATACAAACCCTGCCCAGTGCCCACCCTATTATTTGTTGTTATATCCACCATAAATAACACATATTCTGTGAAAATTTCAACCGGCTACCTATTACGGTTCCAAAGTTACAGCAGTAGGACAGACAAACAGACAGACAGACAGACGGCGTAGGCTTAGTAATAGGCTTCCGTCTGTATACGGAACCCTAAAAAAGATAATAAAATACAAATAACATAGTCAAAATGGTTCTCCTCATTACATAAATGTACGCGTAGAATATGATCAGGGAATTTACAGTGTTAGTCATCAACTGAAATCACTTTGTGAATAGAAAATGAGGGCTGCGGGAGCCATTAGCAGCGCGATTTTCCTGCGAACATAGGGTTACCATACGTCAGGATTTGTCCTGACATTTCAGGATTTTTAGGTTCTTGTCAGGATTGCGGCCGGATTTTGGAACTGTAAGAATTTTTCGATTTTTCAATGAAGTACAGCAGATTTAAAATTTTTTTTTTATTATTAGAAAGTTATACAAACGGTAATGTAATAATTACTAATTACAGTAAATTACACAGCACAATAAACTTAAACAGAAACATAATCATCTTTACCAACAACTTTGGTAATATTAATTGGCAAATTAAGTAAGCTTAAATTAAAAGATAGCCGGGAGTGGATGGATGATGCTACCTAAGATTCAAGAGCGGAAGACCGCGTGTGGTGGCGTGCCTTGGGACAGGGCTATGTCCAGCAGTGGACCGATACAGGCTGATGATGATGATGATGATGATGAAATTACATATAGATTTTTATCATCTTTAGGTGGCGTTTGAGTTGAAACGAAATGAAATTTGAAAATTGAGTTGAAATAGAGTTCGACCAGTGAGTCCTGCGTCCGCGCCAAAGCATAAAAAAAATATTTGAAAGTTAATTACGTTTGCAACAAAATGTCAGGACTTTTCTATGGAAATTAGGCTTTTTGTCAGGACTTTTAAATTTTCCATGTGGTAACCCTATGCGAACAGTACCGTTATCACGAGATTTAACCTACACCGCGTACTACGCTACGCCCCGTGTTCTCCGCATAATTTTGTATGGAGAAACGGAGCAGCGCCTCTAGTGATAGATTTGAGAACTTCGTTTCTCCATACAAAATGATGCGGAGAAGACGGCGTAGCGTAGTACGCGGTGTCGGTTAAATCTCGTGATAAGGGTACTGGAACCGAACGAACCGAGCGCTGCGCTCGGTGCAAAGGTTTAGTATGTAGTATGTACCTACTATTGAATATTGCAGTGCAGTGGGGCTTAGGCCCACTTGCACCAACACGAGTTTAGAGTTAAGTAGCGAGTTATGGATTTAAACGCGGTTCCCACAGTCAACGGGTGCTAGCTTAACGAGTTAAACTGGTTTATATCGTTAAATTTGTGTTGGTGCAAGTGGGCCTTAGTTAGCGTTCTCGGATGAAATGTACCTACCTAAGTAAAATGTTTGTGGAGCATTCGTATAATCAATTTATATTCTATTTTAATAAAATTAACAAAGAGTTTGTATTACGTCGCTGCGCTCCTTTAAAGGAGCGCAGCGACGTAATACAAACTCTTTGAAAATTAACTAATAAAAGGCAATAAAAAATATTTCATAAAAAATATTGTGTTATCCTCAAAGGAACTACTTTCCAACAATATTATATTTAATTTTATGTAATAGTACTTGTGCCCATGCCGTGTGCCATCCGCGTGGAGTGCGCATCAGCGGAAGGACTTCCCTTTGGATTGCTGGCTACACCCGACTAGAAGTTAACACAACCGAGGCTGATATACGACCGTCGCGTCGTCGTTCGTCCAGTATAGTCGTACTAAACCAGTCGGCTATAGTTTGAACCTACCACCTAGGGGCGGTGTTATAGCATGGACGGCCTAACCTGAGGCGAACACACGTACGCACACAAATGCATTTCTCTTATACAAATGCTTGACATGCACCTTTCTCTATGGTTATAATGTTTTCTATGGAACCCTTTGTTAGTGGAGGGATTTGGCCGTTTTGATTTTTAGGTCGGAGGTCGGGGATACATTGAGTGTCTATAACCGTATATAGCAAGGACGGCCTAACCTGAGGCCGCACGCACACACATGCATTTCTCTAATACAAATGCTTGACATGCGCATAAACATGGCCTGAGCACTACCATGCACTACTATACTCGCAGAATTTTATGCTCACCGTCATGCGTGAATGTATTTGTACGCCTCAGGTTAGAACGAACGACCTATACCTCCTGCCACCGTAAGGACCAAGGTCGTTTTACGAATGCTGGTCTTACCGACACGACGAAACCATCCCCAGTCCAGTCACTCACCTGTGAACAAACAAACATATTATATTACTCGGAAAAAATGCATAATAGTGCACGTCAACTTATAATAGCATACATAGATGGCATGACCGAAGGGAAGTAATCCGGTACGGTGGCGGGCTTACTTATACTTTCTTCTTTTTAAATACGAAATTCGCGCGAGCGAAGCCCCGGGCATCAGCTAGTATTCAATAAACAAATCATTTTCTCTCACCACCGCCTCAGCATGAATTGATTCTACATCATCATCAGTCTGTATCGGTCCACTGCTGGACATAGGCCTCTCCCAAGGCACGCCACCACACGCGGTCTTCCGCTCTTCTCATCCATCCACTAATTAATGTCCAATTATTTCCATTAATTTCAATATTTTCCATTTAGTACATATACGTACCGTGTGGGGCCGGTACTTTTTTTTTTTTTTTTTTTTTTATGGAACCTGACACGGTTGGCTACATCACCTACAACATCCGTGATGTCAGCCCATAACACAGGGTGAACTAGGTGCCATGTCAGTGCTTCCCTTCATTTCATGTCGGCTACACTAAACTGGACGGAAAACACGAACTATTTACATAGCCGTTTCGACCGACGTTTCGTTCAGTACGGTGGTACCAACCCGGCCGGGATAAACCCTACCACCTAGTAAGGTAAGAAGGGAAGGGACCTACAGTTTAACGTGGAATCCGAACCACGGTCAGCCTCCAACGGTCGAGCGGTCACCCATCCAATCACTGACCGCGCTCAGCGTTGCTTAATAACAGTTGACTAACCAACCGCGCCACTGAGCTACCGAGGCTGACGAATTTTCTTATCCCTTAGTCGACTTTTACGACATGCGACGGGGAGAGATGCAGTGGGGCTATTCTTTTTAAGTACCGACCCCACACGGAACATACTTAAAAAGAATAGCCCCACTGCATCTCTCCCCGTGCATGCCGTAAGAGGCGACTAAGGGATAAGGACAAGATACAGCGCTAAAGGGCGACAGGCTAGCCACTTCTCACCTTGGCGCAGTCCTTCCACCTAGTCATGCAGCAGGTGGGTTCTTCGTGCCTTACTTGCTGCTTTATAGTTGTCTTGTCCGTATACTGTGCTAAACGTGGTGGTCGGTGTTGTGCTGTAATTTACCAGAGCCCTTATAGCACAACACCGATTAAGATAAGATAAGATAAGATAAATTTTTATTACAGACAATATACACATTACAATTTCGTGAACAATATACAGTTTACGGGTACAAACAAGTATTTTCGTATGGTACATCCTTATTCCTTACCTATATATATATATATAATATATATCCTTCCTTACCTATAATAAAATCCAACGTCTGCTTTCTGTCTGTCTGTCTGTCCGCTTATAACTCGAGAACCACTGAACCGATTGTAATAAAACAAAATTCTACGGATAGCTTGATTCTTCCCATCAACTATAGGCTACTTACTATCACGCTAAATAGCTTATGAGGTTAGCAGTGAAGTGAAATATGAGAGCGGGCGGAGCCGCGGGCACAGCTTGTATTACATATTATCCCCATGAATGAACCTGAATGTAATATTGCATTGAATGATTAAACTGCGCGCGGTTGTAAGCTGCCGGACTAGGCCTCTGCCCGTGTTCCGGCTACACTCTTCTGAGTCAGCTGGCATCTCAGAGTTTCACGTTTTGTTAGTGTTTTTATACTTGTGTAAACAATAGTAGTCATCAAATAAATAGATACAATAGTAAATAAGTACCGTCACCAGAAAATTTTTCAATATTTAATGTAGAATAGATAAATAGATAAATAAATAGCTAGAGAAAAAGAGAGTATATGTATGAATGTAAAAATACCTAGATTTTTTTCCTGTTTCTCAGTGTCTGTATACACAATGATGATGCTTAGTACACTCATTTTAGAATATTGTTACGAATTAATCACATACGAATTACACTGCTTACCCTGATTGACGGGGTACAGCGTGTGTTATGTATGTATTTATGATTGACAACTTGATACTTCAAGTTTTTTTTTTTTTTTTATGGAACCTGACACGGTTGGCTACATCACCTACAACATCCGTGATGTCAGCCCATAACACAGGGTGAACTAGGTGCCATGTCAGTGCTTCCCTTCATTTCATGTCGGCTACACTAAACTGGACGGAAAACACGAACTATTTACATAGCCGTTTCGACCGACGTTTCGTTCAGTGCGGTGGTACCAACCCGGCCGGGATAAACCCTACCACCTAGTAAGGTAAGAAGGGAAGGGACCTACAGTTTAACGTGGAATCCGAACCACGGTCAGCCTCCAACGGTCGAGCGGTCACCCATCCAAACACTGACCGCGCTCAGCGTTGCTTAACAACAGTTGACTAACCAACCGCGCCACTGAGCTACCGAGGCTGACGAATTTTCTTATCCCTTAGTCGACTTTTACGACATGCGACGGGGAGAGATGCAGTGGGGCTATTCTTTTTAAGTACCGACCCCACACGGTACAAGTATCTTAATATTCTTTTATTTTTATTTTTGACAATGATACTACCTTGTAGTATGTTTAATATACTAACATAATTATGTTGATACAAATTACGTATCAAAGTTTGACAAAGGCTCTTTACACCTGATTCACTTAATTAATAAGTCTTTGTAGTCAGTACTCTCGGCAAAATTGTTAATCTTGCTCTCGGGCTGTGTTTTCGATAGACTATGGGCGGTGTTATTATGTGGCTAGTCACTAAATACTTGTAAAAATATATAGGAAGAAAAAAATACCCTGCGAAGCTTCTTGTCGGTTCTTCTTCGTGTGTGTAATCGAACCGGATAGAACAAATTGTGACAAGCTCGAGTGCAGTCTAACTGCCATTATGAATGATCAATAAACAATACAATATAATACAATATGTATGTCCATATTCCTTTTTTTTTTTTATTGATACTGACACGGATGGCTACATCACCTACAACATCCGTGATGTCAGCCCATAACACCGGATGAACTTGGTGCCACGTCAGTGCCTCCCTTCGGTCGTGCCGGCTACACTGAACTGGACGGAAAACACAAACTGTTTACATAGCCGTTTCGACCGACCTTTCATTCAGTGCGGTGGTACCGACCCGGGCGGGTTAAACCCTACCACCTAGTAATATAAGAAGGGAGTCATATCCCTTAGTCGCCTTTTACGACATACACGGGGAGAGATGCAGTGGGGTATTCTTTTTAAGTACCGGCCCCACACGGTATTCCTTCAGTGACTTAGATGCTAAGTAAATGCACTGACTGCACGAACAAAGGTGGCCCAGTTAATATTACGCCCTGTCTCCCTCCCTAGCCTTCGACACTGACAAGGTAACATGAGCGCGGTACATTAGCGATCGCTACATTGAAGCCGCTACGGAGCCCTATACCCTTCCGGCTGGATTATGAAACGTAACGTGATTTAACGTAACGCCAGTTTTTTTTTTTTTTTTTATTGAAAGCGCGACATATGGCGCCGAGCCACCCATAAGGTGTCTAACGACGCCCATGGACATTCGGTCGTATGCGCGGGTTGCGAATGCCATGCCGGCCTGACAGGTGCCCATTCACGCCCCTCTTGAAGGACCCGAGACTGTACTTGGGGGGAAATATATGAGCAGGGAGAGCGTTCCAGAGTTTACCGGTTCTTTAGAGGAAAGATCTGCAGAATCGATTAGTACGCATCCGCGGTAAGTCCAGCGTATATGGATGCAATCCCTGCCCAGTGCGTGTGGTGCGGAGGCGGAAAGGGGACGGCGGGATTGCGTTAAACAGCTCCTCCGAGCACTCCCCATGGAATAAGCGATAGAACACACTTAGGGAGCCGACATCCCTACGGTGTTGCAGTGGTTCTAGATCGCGGGACACCTCGGGGTCACCCACTAGTCGCACGGCTCGACGCTGGATCGAGTCCAGAGGCGCAAGCTGGTATTTGGCAGAGCCATCCCACAGGTGCGAGCAGTACTCCAAGCAGTACCTGATCTGCGATTTATACAAAAGCAGCATTTGGTCCTTAAGACTGCGGTACTACAGCGTGAGGCACAATTTGCAAACTTTGCCACATTTTCGTTTCGGTTTTTTGTTCAACGAGTTTTCAAAATAAATATATTAAAAAATCCTGTCTAAAAGTTGACCATATTTAAAAGTTGGTGACAGATTTTTATTTTTATTTATGTCAATTAATATGTGAAAAAAAAATCACAAACGTACTACTAAATGGTCCTAAATACTCCGAAATGCTCTCTTTGTTTCGAAATTGCAGCTTTCTAAAACATTATTTTGAGTTTATACTAATTGCAGATGATGTAAGATAAAATTTTACTTCTTTTGACAGATTTGGACATCCGTGTAATGTAAATTGGTTTAACAAACTTTGAACAAATACTATAAATCAAGCGAACGCTTCGCTATTCAATCAGTGCATTTTGCAGTTGCATTTTGATGCTGTAGTACCGCGCTCTTAAGCTTAACTACCGACCGTTATGACGTGGCGGACGAGGCCGCGCGCGAGTAATGGCGACGCGAAATAATATTTCTTGAGATTTCGTTTTCGCGCTGTGCAGGATTTTTGCTCTATAGATTTACGAACTCTTAATATGACGATTTTTAGATTTCCGTACCCTGTACGGAAGCCTATTACTAAGCGTACGTCTGTCTGTTCGTCCATCCGTCTGTCCGTCCGTTCGATGGCTGTATTTTTATAACCGTAATATCTAATACGGTTGAAATTTTCAGAGAATTTTCTCAATAAACATCTATTTTTGGAACCAGATTTATTTTATTTCGGAAACATTTTTGAAAATTTATATCTATAAAACGAAACATTTTTGACACACCGCAGTTTTTCTCTCGCACTTGAAATAGAACCAATTTTGAATTTTGAAAATTGTTATATAGCCTATGACACTCCCGTGAATAAGACAAATTCACTGGCATAAGAATTATTCAAATCGGCCCAGTACTTTAGGCTGTAGAGTGGAATATAGATAGTCACATACATACATACACGCCAAACTCATAACCCTTCCTTTTTTGGCTTCGCCGTAGTCGGGTAAAAAAGGATAGTGTCCGAAAATCAGCTCCGATAACACACAGTGCGAAAGCCCATGGACACTCGTCCTTATTTATGTTGTTCTAATGTTCTGTATCTACGTGAACTAGGAAATAATATTCTAGTTTATTCCGAGGTTTATTCAAATTTATTCTGGTTCTCATCGCATAAGTACAAAATAATTTCATAGTTACCTAATTTCCGCCGATAACGCGAGAGCAAGAACGTTAGAAGAGTTTGAACGTGTCGGACTGTCCAATGCTTATATGAGAACCAGCGTCGCCGATCTCCGGGGGCAGCGGAGGGGATGGCGCGCGCTCCGCAGGTCTATTCTTGTAAATTCTGACAGCGGAATCAGCGCTGTTGTGGCGCTGAGAGCCACTTACCAAAGCGGATCTCAGCGCCACATCAGCGCTGATTCCGCTGTCAGAACTTACAAGAATAGACCTGCAGATTGGGTGGTATCGCACTCCGATTGGGTGGTAACGAAGTTTATTTGTACGTTTTTACAAATATCGTGTCACGCTTGCGCGGGGAAGGTCCGACGTCCCTACATCTAACGTTCTTGCGCGAGAGTATAAGTCAGCTGAAAAATAAAACGTACAAACAGTATAGGGCCCTCCCGGAGGGCGTATTCTCGTAGGGGCGCTTGAGCAAACAGGGCGCCAGCACGTGCCCAGGTAACCGATCCTCCGACACCGCCCCCGCGGTATCCAGTTCGTCATCTCGCTAATGCCACCTGTATCAAGTCTCCATTGATGGCTCCGCCGCCCGCCCTCGCGCCGCCGCCGCGCCGGTGTGTCGGGAGAATGCCACTGCGCATCATCGCATTGTGCACGCATTAGGTGCTTTTATTAGGGTTCCGTATCCGGTACGGGACCCTATTAAGACTAAGCCTACGCCGTCCGTCTGTCTGTCTGTCTGTCTGTCCGCCCGTCTGTCTGTCTGTCCGAGGGCTGTATTTTTTTATTTTTTTTTTATTGAAACTAACACGGTTGGCTACATCACCTACAACATCCGTGATGTCAGCCCATAACACCGGGTGAACTTGGTGCCACGTCAGCGCTTCCCTTCGGTCGTGCCGGCTACACTGAACTGGACGGAAAACACAAACTATTTACCTAGCCGTTTCGACCGACCTTTCATTCAGTGCGGTGGTACCAACCCGGACGGGTTAAACCCTACCACCTAGTAATATAAGAAGGGAGTCATATCCCTTAGTCGCCTTTTGCGACATGCACGGGGAGAGATGCAGTGGGGTTATTCTTTTAAAGTACCGGCCCCACACGGTACATCTTGAACCGTAATAGGGAGCCCGTTGAAATTTTCACATAATACCTATGTTTTATTTATTATGGCCGATATAACAACAGGTAATAAAAATAAGAAAAAGTAAAAAATTCACGGAGGTCCTCATACAAGAAACTAAAAAGTGTATGCGCGCCATCTACCGAAAAGGGTACGAAGCATTTTAGCTAATACATAGATGGTGTGAGTGGCGCTGACCATGACATGGAGATACGGAACCCTCGGTGCGCGAGTTTGACACGCACTTGTTTTTTTTCACACCTGTTTTTTTAGGGTTCCCTATATACATACATTCATAGCGTCACGCCTGTTTCCCGGTGGGGTAGGCAGAGACAACGGATCTGCACGCGCCACGATCCTGAGTCCTGACCTGACACACTTCTGCCGCCACTTCCACTCTCATACATAATGTTCTTATGTACGTAATGTTCTTACATACTCGTCGGTTACAGGTACTACGCACTTAGATCGTACATAGTATTTTTTTATATATGTAGTAGTACATAAATGAAGTTTCATTCCTAGGTCCTACTTAGGTCGTCAATCTATAATCCTCAAGAAGAAGTTTCAGGTGGCGACACATCGTCACTGGCAGCGCGTCGGTGGCTTGCTGGTGGTGGTAGTAGTGCGGTGGTACAATCCGGCCCGCCAGCTCGCGGTCCCGTCTTCTAAATCCGGGCGCAAACACTGCGGTTCAAATGACGCCGCACCGCGTCTCGAGCTGGCTGGCTGCCGGCGGCGCGCGGTGCGTACGGTCGAACAAGTTCGGCGCGGAGTAGGGTATGCACGTAAATTTATTCGTCAGAAAAAAAACTCATTGGTACACGCCGACCAGATTCTAACCTCTGACCTCTCGCATGAGAAGCCGATGCCTAAACCACTCGGCCACCCGCGCCGCTAGCCGCAAAACCGCCCACCACCACCACAAAATCGTGGTGGTGTTTTTTTTGACATGGATCTAATATGATGAGATATTAGAGAAAAAAAAAATCATAGATTTCGTGCCTCACACGACTATCGAGCGGAATTCGAAAAAAAAGGCGTTCTAACTTTTTGACTTTTTTCAAAAAGGTTAGGCTACATGGCAAACCCTTAACCCGATCGTCTTTGTTTTAGGCTCAAATTGTAGCTAACTAAATTATCCAGAGGAGTTTTTCTAAAATTTTTGATATCAGTCTTCGTTTCCAAAATATCGAGCGCCAAAATCAAAAATTCGGAAAAAATCATTTGTTTTTCACTATTTCGGCCATAACTTTATTCGTTTTTTACTTTCTCGGATAATTATTTTTGCACCTTACAGCTCTCATTAATACGCCTATTGAGCCTTTTTGAATATCATAACTTCACAACTCTCCGAGATATAAGGGGATCGCACTTTTTCGTGAAATCAGAGCCTACACTGGAGCGAACGAAAAGACATTTCCAATGTCAAAATAAATACAGGGGCAGTCACATTCAAAGTAACTCCCAAATTATGTTATGTATGACACATGAAATATAGGTCAACCACATACAAAACTGACGTATGGAGACAACACGGTTGGCTGCACCACCTACACCCGCGATCTCAGCCTATAATAGCTTGGTGAACTAGGTGTCATGTCAGTGCTTCCCTTTGGCCGTGCCGGCTAGCTAGACTGAACTGAATGGAAAAAACTAAATATTTAGATCGCCGCTTCGACAGATCTTTAAAGCAGTGTGGTGGTGTAGGTACCAATCCGAAAGTGTTAAATGCTACCAGCTATGTAGTAAGTTAAGGGCCCTACAGTTTACGTGGAATTGACGGACAGGCTCAACAGCCAAACGTTCAACCGTTCAAGTTCTGAACGCGCGCGGGCGTCCTTCATTTCACGAACGGACGTCGCGTCGTCGGTCCGTTGCACCACCGAGCTACCGAGGTCAGGCCTCACGAACTCCATGTACTTGCGCGCGCTAACTACCTACCGCCCGACGGGCCGCCGGCGGTCTATTTCATTGGAAATTCGTCAGCCGCGCGAAGTATACATAGACGCTCGCCCACACAACTGCGCGCAGCTGCAAAGCAATAACCACTTTACACTCGATCGTTAAGGTACATTTTCGCACGCAGCGATTGGCGACGTGAAGCAGTAGGCTATTAAAGCCCGAAGGTAGGAACATTTTCTATGGAGTGATTTATCTGTTACGAAGTAACTATTAAGTAATCTGTGCCGAGGTTGACAAACTTTGACAAGTTGGGCAACATGCTCGACCGACATGTCGCACAGTGTATCGAGGGCTTCACGCCAGTACACGGTGACGCCCTCTAACAGGCGGTTGAACCGTCGTCGCCGCTGACGTTTTGATCGAGTGGAAGGAATTAAGAGGAAGCGCGGTGGAAATTTAACGCTTTTGACGAATTTAGAATATTTGTAAAGTCATAACACCATATCACAGTTATGGTGTCGTTTTACCCTATACGAGATCCCATTTTCACGAGCATTATAAAATGTCGAACATTATCGTTTGCCTGTCTGTTGGATTATAAATCTAAGACAGCTCTACAGATTTAAGCGGCGGGTGGCCGAGTGGTTTGGGCATCGGCTTCTCATGCGAGAGGTCCGAGGTTGGAATCCGGTCGGCGCGTACCAATGAGTTTTTTCTGACGAAAAAATTTACGTGCATACCTACACCTGCTGCTTCACCTTTCGGAACCGGTGTAAAACTGTAGGTCCCTTCCCTTGCCCATTACTAGGTGGTAGGCTCAAATTGTAGCCGACTGGTTTGGTACCACCGTACTGGATCTAACAAAGATGTAAGATGGCCGCATAGCAGCCTCGGCTGTGTTCTCCTCTAGTCCAGTATAGCCAGCAATCCAGGGAAGTCTCCGGTATGGCACCTACCTTCTCGGAGGTGATATTGGCTGGTCGGAGCATGCTCTTTGGCCCCTCCGACTCAGCCACCCACACCGGATTAAAAAAAAAAATCCGAATAGTAATTGTCTTAGAAGTAGATTAGAATAAATTTATCGTTATCAATTATCATAGTAAAAGTTAAATTACAAATTTAAAAATTCCCGCGCTGCTCTGAGTTTTTATTATATTTTATACTTAGCGGTCCCCCGACTCCTTTAAGTAAGTAAACGGAAATTATTTTATACTTTTTAAGGGTCGAGGTTTTTAAAATTTGTAATTCACTTTTATTTCAAGCTTTTTAAAAAAAACCGCATCCAAATCGGTCTACTTTTTAAGATAATTAATTTTTTTATTACTTAATTACTTGGTTACTTGATTACAAACATAGCTAAGAACCATCCCGATTAAACCAGCTTTCTAATAAAAAAACCGCATCCAAATCGGTCCATCCGTTTGGGAGCTACGATGCCACAGACAGACACACCCACGTTAAACTTATAATACCCCTCTTTTTTTGTCGGAAGTTAAAAACATGAGTAGTTTTACTCGTATTTTGGCGAAACCGCGAAACAAGATATGTTATTTTGTAAGTAAATATATTTTATCCGTTAATCGCGTTTGAAGAATTCGTTTTAAGGATTCAAAGATCAAAAGATGAAAAAACGGACGGAACCCTGTGTTAAACCTAAACGACTTCACTACTTTCTGATGGTGAAAGTAAAAGTTACAGATGAAAAATACTTACAGGCTCCAAACTAATTAATCCATATTACTTTAAGGGTATAAAAAAATTTACTTACACTATTTTAAAATTTTATTTATTTTTTAATTTTAGATAGATAGATACAAATACTTTATTGCTCCAAAAAACATTTAACATAAACACACAATAAGAAATTTACATGAGGGGCAAAGGCGGACTTATCCCTTACAGGGATTTCTCCCAGTCAACCTTTGGATGTTTGAGAGTCGTATGTTGCGAGATATAAGTAGGTAGTAGCAAAAGACTTGAGTGTGGGAATGTAAAATATAATATAAGGAAAATAACTATAATATACTATAATATACACTACATATAAGTACATACTAGTTAATTAAACGTATAAATTACTATTTATAGATTAAATTAAATACATATGAATTACAATTTATATAATACATAATACCTAAATATATACATACATGCTTGTCCATTCAGAATTAAAGGATTTTTTAGCTTTTGACTTCACACTGACGGAGATAGTACAACTTTAAGTGTTTTTTGAATAACGAAAGCGACTTGCAGTGCCGTATACAGTGAGGTAGTAGATTCCACAGCCGAGCTGCGTGCACAGAAAAGGAGTTTGTGTAATATCCAGTTTTATGAGTGGACAATTTTATATTTTTAGTTTATATTTTTTTATAATTTTTTATACGGTTTCACGGAGACAGTTGTTCAGAATCATTGTTATATTAAATTTCTTACTCTATATTTTGATGAAACAACAAATTGAGCACTTAAAATAACTTTATTCAGAAAGTTCGGACTCGATGTCTTCGTTCTCGGGACTGGTACTGAACTTCAAACTGTTTCTGTGCCAATATGAATAATTAACTTATCGACAAATGTTGCGCACAACTGGAGCGAGTTCAATGCCCGCTGTCGCCGCGGCAGGACGCTCGAACCATAGTTAGGTACCGTACGAATTGCCCCACTGCATCACTCCCCGTGCATGTCGTAAAATGCGACTAAGGTGATGCAGTGCTAAAGGGCGACAGGAAGCAACCTCTCACCTTGGCAGTTGGCACGGTCCTTCCACCGAGTCATACAGTGGGTCTTCGTGTCTTACTTCTAGCTGCTTGATAGTTATCTTGTCCGAATACTTTGAGAAACGTGGTCGGTGGGTGTTGTGCTGTAATTTACAAGAGTACCTACTTGCACAGCACAACACCTATTACTCTGCTTACCCCGATTGCGGGGATACAGCGTAAATACGTACGTATACATACAATTGTACATGTATGTATGTATACAATTGTTTAAATTACATGTGGTAAGTAGATTTTTTTTGCTCATGTCTGCCTATCGCACCCTGGCGAACTAAGCATCGCGTCAATGCTTCCCTTTTTAACCCCCGACGAAAAAATAGGAGGGGTGTTATAAGTTCGACGTGTGTGTGTGTGAGTGTGTGAGTGTGTCTGTCTGAGGCATCGTAGCTCCCAAACGGATGGACCGATTTGGATGCGGTTTTTTTTATTAGGAAGCTTGTTTAATCGGGATGGTTCATAGCATGTTTGTAATCAAATAATCAAGTAATTAAGTAATAAAAAAATGGTTATCTCAAAAATTGGACCGATTTTCATGCGGTTTTTTTTTCAAAAGCTTGAATTAAAAGTTAAATTACAAATTAAAAAAACCCCCGACCCTTAAAAAGTCTAAAATAATTTCCGTTTACTTAATTAAAGGAGTCGGGGGACCGCTAAGTAAATAAAATATAAAAACTCAGAGCTGCGCGGGAATTTACTTAGCGGTCTCCCGACTCCTTTAATTAAGTAAACGGAAATTATTTTTGACTTTTTAAGGGTCGGGGGTTTTTTAAATTTGTAATTTAACTTTTGGTCGTCTCGGCTACATTAAACTGGACAGAAAACTCGAATTATTATTTCATAGCCGTTTCGACCGACCTTCATTCAGTGTGATATTCATATTACATACATACATAAATAAATAGCACACACGCTGATTCCCGATAATCGGGGTAAGCAGAGTAATCGGTGTGGTGCTGCAAGAACTCTGGTAAATTACAGCACAACACCGACCACCACGTTTCGAAAAGTATTCGAACAAGATTCAATCGATCAAGCAGCAAGTAAGGCACGAAGACCCACCTGCTGCATGACTCGGTGTAAGTACCGTGCCAAGGTGAGAGGTGGCCTGTCGCCCTTTAGCATGTTCTTTCAATATTATAGTCACCGACATAATCGTGTCAAAATAACGTGGCCGCTCCGCACGCAAGTAGACGTCTACAAACATTTTTATATTTATTAAAAATTTTAAAACACATACCAAGGTAGGTACAACACCCATCACCACGGCGCGCAACGAAAACGGTGCATCGAGTCCATAGAGTTTTTGATCTCCGCAATGCGGCAATTTTATTGCCAGACCAAATGCGAAACGCACTCCCTGCACCATCATTTCCTTCCTACAGCCTGCGTTTTTTTTTTAAATCGGTCAAGTGTGAGTTTACTCACGCACGGAGGGCGCCGTAGTATGTCCGCTTGAACAAACATAGGTACCTGTCAAAAAATCATATCCGTTTATATTTTGTCTGTATGCAATGCAAAGTACCTGTGGCGCCACCTATTAATTAGTAGCGTAAATATGTACTTATAGATTCTTAGCACGTTTCTTGTATGGGGACCACCCTTAATTCACGTATAACACATATTCTGTGAAAATTTCAACCGGCTACCTATTACGGTTCAAAAGATAGTCCTCGGACGGAAGGACGGACGGACGAACGAACGAACAGACAGACAGACAGACAGATGCGTAGGCTTAGGCTTAGTAATAAGCTTCCGCATGGATACGGAACTCTAAAAACAAGCGTGCAAAGGACGAAGTAACTATCATATTTTAATCTGTGGCAAAGGCTCGCTCATGTCAGGCCGGCATTGCATTCGCAACTCCACAGAAAATGCACGACAGAATGTCCATGGGCATCATTAAATACCTGCTCGTAAGTGTAACGATGCCACACATTTCGAGCTTTCCACATAAACATCTTATATTCTCTCTCTATCTTCAAATTTGAAAATCAGCAACCAAGTTTTTTAAGAGTTCTTTAATTGATATATTTTTAGAATAGAATAGAACAGAAATACTTTATTGCACACAAAGACACTAACAAAGACAGAAGATAACATACAGAAGAGCAATAGAAATTTATAATACTTCACACAGAACAAGAGAATTTATGTTCCAAATAAGTATCAGGGCTAGAACACGTCTTCTACTCCAACCAATTCCTTCAAAATCAAATATACAGCTGCGCTCTCCTCTAAGCTAATCGAATAATTATTATATTTTTTTAATAATCGCCTTGGTATATTTTAAGACACTACGTTACCTATTTATAATCCACATTCCCATTTTACAATGTTTATACCCATTATACTGACATCAATATATAAGAAAAACTAACACTCAATCATATTCTTAGCCAATTCAATAATACAATAAAATTAAAACAATAAAAAATAAGATTAAAATGTTAATCGCACTAACCATCAACCTTACGCACAATCCCAGTCATGACTGATAGAGAATGCCTCTATGCTTTCAGTCCGTCTTTTGTAAACTTTTTATGTGTGCAATAAATAAAATAAATGTTCAATCCCTTTTTTTTCGATTCATAAGTCACAATCCATTAATTCATAAAGAATTAATCCATATATTTTTTTAAATATAGTTACAGAAGTGTTACAGAAAGTTATAAAATACTTAATTGCTCCAAGAAACATTTAACAGTAGCACATTCGAACATGAGGTACAAAGACGGACTTATCCCTTTCAGAGATTTCTCTCAGTCAACCTTTAGATGTTTGAGAGTCGATTAATATTGTAAATAAAAAGTTTAATTACAAATTTAAAAAACCCCTGAGTCTTATTTTAAGTCTTTATTTTTGACTTTTTTTTTAAACCTTTTAAAAAACACCCGCATGCAAATCGGTCCTCTTTTTAAGATAAAATTTGTTTTGATTACTTAATTACTTGATTATTTAATTGCAAACCTAGCTAACTTAATCTAACTAGCTTTAACCATCTCGATTAAAGTAGCTTTCCAATAAAAAAACCGCATCCAAATCGGTCCATCCGTTTGGGAGCTACGATGCTACAGAAAGACACACCCATACACACACACGTTAAACTTATAACACCCCTCGTTTTTCGTAGGGGGTTTATAAGTAGTTAGTGGCAACATATTTGGTGTGAGAATACACGGCACATTCCATTAAAAAACCTCGTCTAAATTCAGCACAAAAGCACTGAATCACCGAAGCAAAATACAACATCGACATCCTTAATGTAAAATGTTCAAAAAAGCGGTGACTCGCATCATTTACTCTCCTCAGATGTGATGCGAAACAACAATATTGGACGCCTCTAAAAACGTCAAACTCTGTTTATTCATCCGTCAAGTACAGTCGGCACTAAAATTGTAGATACACTGACTAGAACTTTGTCAAATTAACGCTCACTTGTTTCAGTCTCAGCATGTTATTATGTACGTACATATTAATTCAATTTATATGTATTAAGTTTTTTTCATTCTTCACTGTTTTGTTGCTATACCCTTATATGTCTTTAAATAAGTCAATTGACTGGCAGAGATTACCTTAGGTAATGAGTCCGCCACTTGTAAAATTTATATTGGAAATTAATAAAGGATATTTATTCTATGGAAAAATTACTTAAATTTTTTTTAAGTACTTTTAAAGTTATAAAAGAACATTCAGACAGACGATGATTCACTTAAAATAGCTAAGTCTAGACGGTAATGAGAAAGTTCTCGAAATAAAACTAATTTCCTAACTACTTAAATACTTAAAAAGTATTTTCCATTGCTTTTAAACTAAAATCAATAATGATTTCTTTAGAGTTAGACGGAGCCGAGCGGATGGCATATTCTGTGATTTGTCTAAAGCCTTTGAATGTGTTGATCATGAGATTTTTTTTTTTAATTAGAGAACTATATATTCGGTGACTATGGTATACGACATAGAAAACTAAAATAATTTAAATTTGATGTAGAAAGAGCAATGGCGAAATAATATTTGACTTTGTTTGATAGCGTCAGAGTTTGTATTACGTCGCTGCGCTTATAAACACGATATTAGTAAATCTGCTTGGAATAACTTTCTTAGTTTTTAGCAATAATTGCTTAGATTTATAAAAGCCAGATAAAATATATTCTTATTATAAGAAGCTTTATTGACTTTTAAATGAATGTGACCTATCCTCACACAAAGATTATGTATTTAGATATACTGTTGCACCTTAGAGTATCACAGATGTAGAATCCAGATGTCTTACCACCGCTGAGATGCGAGTTGACTAGCAACCAGAAGCAAGCAACTTAGTAATATCACCACGAGAGAACGCGGCAAGAATAAATAATCCACCTAATTACTTATTACTAAGTAAGTACCTACATAGCAGGGTATTGAGAATAGACTGGACAGAATAAGAGACCCAGTCAAACATAATCCGAAAATGAAAAACTTAATAATTTTTTTTTTGTGACTTCGTCCGGCAAAAATAAATATACACCAATTTTGAGAGGTATTAACAGAACCTAATCACATTTTTTTTATTTCTAGACGATGCCAAGTAATGTCAACTATTTTCATTGCCCTTTCTTCATATTTTAATAGTTCATCCATCATGAAGTAGAGATATGCTGGGACTTTTATAGTTTTTCTAGCGTTGATCGTACAGCATACCGCTCTCATACTATTTCGATGTTACCCGCGCGCCGAAGATTTCTGAAACGCAACAAAAACACCCGTCTCGGGCACGTCGGCCCTTGTTTATCCAACTTGTCAGCGGAAAGAATTTTTATCGCTTCCGATTTTCGTTATAATCGTGAAAGACACTGCGGGGCTAAATAAGTGCTCTTTAGCACTCGGCGGAACGATGGTAGATAAACATAGATTATGGGGCGGTGATAATAAATAAACAGTGATATGTGTTGGCGCTTGACAGCTAGCGGCTTGCTTGTATTCAGCCAAGAATTCACTATAGTAGGCGTTTTCAATCGGTGTGCCGCGAGTGACATCCAGGTGTGCAGCGAATTCTAAGTTATTCAAAATTTGCATGAAAACAGCGGTAGAAAAGAACAAGCATAATATTTCGTCTATCTATCTAGGTATTTATATGCATTTTTATACATTCATAATTCAAATATTTCGACTGTTGTCGTCTTCAGTGAAAATATATAATATTCAAACGAAGACGACAACAGACGAAATATTTGAATTATGTATTTTGTTAATAATATTAATATATAAAAATGCATTAAAAACAAATATTTTGTAATAGAAATAAATTAATAATTATCTATATAGATAGATTATTCACAATGACATTTTCTGCCTGATTTGTTTGAACACCTGAACAAATTAAATGCGAGTTCGCTAGCAGGCGAGTTCGCTAGATACCGTGTGGGGCCGGTACTTAAAATACCGTGTGGGGCCGGTACTTATAAAGAATATTCCCACTGCATCTCTCCCCATGCATGTCGTAAAAGGCGACTAAGGGATAAGGACAAGATGCCGTGCTAAAGGGCGACAGGCTCGCCACCTCTCACCTTGGCACGGTACTTCCACTGAGTCATGCAGCAGGTGGGTCTTCGTGCCTTACTTGCTGCTTGATCGATTGAATCTTGTTCGAATACTTTGCGAAACGTGGTGGTCGGTGTTGTGCTGTAATTGACAAGAGTTCTTGCAGCACAACACCGAGTACTCTGCTTACCCCGATTGTCGGGATTCAGCGTGTGTGATATGTATGTATGTATTCGCTAGCAGGCAAGTAACGAGAACATTTAGAAATCCTCGGATAAAATGAGTGTTTTTACTGATAAATTACATATACAGCGTACATTACGTACGAAGTGGCGAAAGTTTTTTTTTATAGTAAACGCGACATGTGGCGCCGAGCCACCCATAAGGTGTCTAGCGACGCCCGTGGACAGTCGGTCGCATGCGGGGGCTGCGAATACCATGCCGGTCTGACAGGTCAGCCCATTCACGCCTCTCTTGAAGGACCCGAGACTGTACTAAACTGTAACTGTAGTTTTTATTTTCTAAATTTCATATGCTTTCTGTGTGAATATAAATGTGGTGTGCCGTGAAATTTTCGTAGATGAAAAAGTGTGCCAGTTAATAAAAAAGGTTGAAAAACCCTGCACTTATAGGATAGCGGGAGCGGGATGCACGCGTCATTCACATTCATACATGTACGTATGGATACGATATACGTACATCGACCGTGTGGATCCGATGCTTAAAAAGAATTTCTCCACTGCATCTCTCCCCGTACATGCCGTAAAAGGCGACTAAAGGGATAAGGACAAGATGCCGTGCTAAAGGGAGACAGGTTAGTCACCTCTCACCTTGACGAGGTCATTCTACCGAGTCATGCAGCAGGTGGGTCTTTGTGCCTTATTTGCTGCTTGATAGTTATCTTGTCCTAATGCATTGCTAAACGTGGTGGTCGGTGTTGTGCTGTAATTTACAAGAGTACTTGCAGGGCAGCACGCGATTACTCTGCTCACCCCGATTGTCGGGATACAGCGTGTGGTATGTGTATGTATGTACATTTATAAAATGTCTTTTCACCTGCCCCGAGAGTGTAAGCCCCTTCAGTCTTTACCATTATTTGAGCGTTGGTAGCTACATAATATGTAGCTACCAACGCTCAAATAATCCAACTATATTGGACATATTATGTTCAATATAGTTGGATCATCTGCCATTTATGCTTATTGGCCAATGGCCTTCTAGCATCTGGACGTTATGTATGACACACTGGACGATCTGACCGTTTGGTCAATACACCCCGGAGCCGATCGACGGGTTCGACCAACATGCCGTCCAACATGTTCGCTCGTGAATGACCGTGTCAAATGCTGTAACCTCTGAAATTTTACCTAAATAATTTTGTTTAAGAAATTATGAGGCATTGGCAATTTTGCCAGAATTATGAGGAAAAAAAAACGAAAGCGCATGAAGGATGTTCGTGCTTGGCAAATTTTGTAACCTAAAAAAGTTAAGAAACCATTAAAATGGAATGAGCTGATTAGTGGATCTACGTATGATATCAAATACCAGGCGCTCGCCACACGTGGGTCGTGCGTGGGTACTGCCCCACGAACTAATTACAAGCTGATCTATTTTTTACAAATTATTGTAAAGTTATTTGTATGTCTTTATGTTTTTTAGATTCAGATTTTTATTTCGCCATAAAGAACACAACAATAACAATATTTCATTGAGACATATGCATATTCATTATGGTTCGTCATCATTTCCTTTGTCATGTCCCCTTCAGCAGTGCAATCTACAAGGAAGAAGCGGGTAAGAAACCTTACAGAGCTTTTTTTTAAATATAACTTACATTTTTTTTTATGGAAACTGACACGGTTGGCTACATAACCTACAACATCCGTGATGTCAGCCCATAACACCGGGTGAACTTGGTGCCACGTCAGTGCTTCCCTTCGGTCGTGCCGGCTACACTGAACTGGACGGAAAACACAAACTATTTACATAGCCGTTTCGACCGACCTTTCATTCAGTGCGGTGGTACCAACCCGGGCGGGTTAAACCCTACCACCTAGTAATATAAGAAGGGAGTAATATCCCTTAGTCGCCTTTTACGACATACACGGGGAGAGATGCAGTGGGGCTATTCTTTTAAAGTACCGGCCCCACACGGTACATACTAAGTTTTCATAATGTTAAATATAACATATATCTAAGCAAAAAATTAAAAATATTAAGTCAAGATATACCTACTCAATTAAAAGATAATAAAATAAAATACAAAACAAAGAACATAGGGTTCAGTCAAGTTATTAATAAAATTTTAGTTTATACATATAAACTTCCGCGTTCCGTATCCGTCGTACGGGACCATATTACTAAGCCTACGCCGTCTGTCTGTCTGTCTGCCCGCCTGTCCGAGGGCTGTATTTCTTGAACCGTAATAGGTAGCCCGTTGAAATTTTCACAGAATATTTGTTATTGTGGCCGATATAACAACAAATAATAATAAAAATAAGAAAAAATTTTAAAATTCACGGCGGTCCCCATACAAGAAATTAAAAAGTATATGCGCGCCATCTACCGAAAACAGTATGAAGCAGCGCTCACCATGACATGGCAATACGGAACCCTCCGTGCGCGAGTTCAACTCGCACTTGGCTATGACACATTATAGCGTTAGCAGCTGAAACTGCAGTAATTTCACGCAAACTTTGGTGATGTCCGTTTGCTCCAACTTTTGCGATATTCATCATTTATCTAACGTCGGTACTTCATGACGATCAGTTTTCTCAGTGATAAACACTTTTTTTTTTTTAGTAAGCACATGCTCCGTCCAGACAATATGACCTTCAGAAGGTAGATGCCTTACCGGAGGCTTTCCTGGATTGCTGGCTATACTGGACTAGAGGAGAACACAGCCGAGGCTGCTATGCGGCCATCTTACGTTCAGTACGGTAATACAGTCAGCTTTACAATTAAACCTACCCTACCACCGAGTAAAGGAAAAGGAACTTATTTGTTAAGTTATCTTGTAACTTGTAACTTCACGAAACAGCCCTGAGAAGCCTTAAAAACCTTAGTAGACTGGATAGGTCCAACTAGACAAGTCCGGCCGAGGCTGACTCATCGTTGGCAGATGTTAGACCTGGTCCGTGGGCTAGAAGCACTGCTATGGTACCTAGTTCCGGCAGGAATAAGGCGTAATTACTTCAAATCGCGAGTAGAAATTTTATTTTATTATGACATCATTAGTCATTATTACATTACTTATGAATTTATTATGGTTTAATTAATACATTTTTATTTACTTTTTTATTATTTAAGATTATAATTTTTAAGCTTTAACATTTTAATTTTATTTTATTATGACATTTTAATAATTAATTTTTGTATTTCTGACATTGATTTTAATGTTTTAAAATTTAATTATATTGTTCTCTTGATTGTATTGTGAGTTTGTGAGTACATACATATACATATCACACACGCTGAATCCCGACAATCGGGATAAGCAGAATAATCGGTGTTGTGCTGCAAGAACCTCTGGTAAATTACAGCACAACACCGACCACCACGTTTCGCAAATTATTCGAACAAGATTCAATCGATCAAGCAGCAAGTAAGGCACGAGGACCCACCTGCTGCATGACTCGGTGGAAGTACCATGCCAAGGTGAGAGGTGGCGAGCCTGTCGCCCTTTAGCACGGCATCTTGTCCTTATCCCTTAGTCGCCTTTTACGACATGCACGGGGAGAGATGCAGTGAGGCTATTCTTTTTATTAAGTACCGGCCCCACACGGTACAGTTTGTGAGTGTTTTTATTAAATGGTTTTATAGTTAGGTTTGATTTCGAATGGGAATTTTTCGTATTTCAGTTTTTTATATTGATTGTAAACGGTTGTTTTGACGATGGCCTATTTTTGCTTGGATCGTTTTTTTTTTATTTTTTTTTTTATTGAAACTGACAAGGTTGGCTACATCACCTACAACATCCGTGATGTCAGCCCATAACACCGGGTGTACTTGGTGCCACGTCAGTGCTTCCCTTCGGGCGTGCCGGCTACACTGAACTGGACGGAAAACACAAACTATTTACATAGCCGTTTCGACCGACCTTTCATTCAGTGCGGTGGTATCGACCCGGGCGGGTAAACCCTACCACCTAGTAATATAAGAAGGGAGTCATATCCCTTAGTCGCCTTTTACGACATGCACGGGGAGAGATGCAGTGGGGATATTCTTTTAAAGTACGGGCCCAACACGTTACAAATCGTAATAGAATAAGAATAATTTGTATACAATATTAATTTGTGGGTCAGGTGCGTAGTACCCGTAACCGACGAGCATTTATGAAGAACATTATGAGAGTGGAAGAGGCGGCAAAAGTGTGTCAGGCATAGGCGCCGACTACGTGGGTGCTCGGGGGCTCCAGCACCCACGAGGAGTGAGTAGTGGGTGCGGAGCACCCACGACGATACATATAAAAACTGATCAGTAATAGGATTTTAGCTACGATAAAAGTGCCTTATTTAATTACAAGCCTTTGAGCGTCCACATTTACATATTCGCACTAGTGGCGCAGCGAATAGCAAACGTTATAGTAATCCTATATTATTCTATGCCATGCAATAGAATATAGGAGCACTACAAGCGTAGGTACATCGAACGAATGTGTAAATGCGGCAAATGCAAAACATTGTGCATTCGCACGTTTTGCGAATCCATGCTACCGGGTGCCGGGAGAATTAGTGAAAAAATGGAGAAGCATATGTCCAGCAGTGGACGGCAACACGTTGATGATGATGATGACTGTTTAATAAATAAAAAATTGCATGAGCACCCACGAGGATTTCTTAAAGTCGGCGCCCAGGATCGTGGCGCGTGGGGGTTGGGTTGTGTGCGTGGGTTGGTTCCGTTGTCTTTGCCTGCCCCACTGGGAGGCGGGCAGGCGTGACGTTATGTATGTGTATGTATGTATGAACTTATAGCACACAACACCGATTACTCTGCTTACCCTGATTGTCGGGATACAAAAGCGTGAGTTATGTATGTATGTATTAATTTGTGTATACAACGTACAAAACTTATGACACCCTATTTTTTTTTATCGGGGGTTAAAAAGAGACCAATAAAAGAATTGCATTTAATTGTAGCACGCCGCCATGCCCGGTAGCTACCATGCCAGGTTCCACATTTTCTTTAAAGTACCTACGTATCCTGTGGAAAGGCAAAGGTGTTTTTGCTCCAAAAACATTTTACAGAAACTCGATATATAATTTACACGAGGGACAAAGGCGGACGTATCCCTTGCAGGAATTTATTCCAGTCAACCTTTGCATATTTGACAGTCGTACATACATAAATACATAGCGTCACGCCTGTTTCCCGGTGGGGTAGGCAGAGACAACGGATCTCCACGTGCCACGATCCTGACACACCTCTGCCGCCTCTTCCACTTCCATAATGTTCTTCATGCATGCTCGTCGGTTACGGGTACTAAGCACTTGCCCCTTTTTGAGCACATGCCCGATCTGGTCCAGGTACGTATGTTGTAAAATATAAGTACGTAGCAGCAAAATACTTGAGTGTGGGAATGTAAATTGTTTTTTTTTAAACGGTTTTATTTAGCTTGACTCCGTATATTTGTTTGTTTGTTTGTTACTATCTTTGTTTCAAATCTTGCGACCACTTTTTCAACTACTTCTACTGAACCGATCTTTATGAAACTTTGCACACACATTGAGTTCTCGTGACAATACAATATTATGATAATTTCAACTTGGTAACGAGGGTCTGATGATGGAGTCAGGAGGTGGACAGTGGAACTCTTCAACCGTTACTAGTAACCCCCTCGAGTTTGGGCTCATTTGGTTAGTTTGGACGAGTGTCCTATACTTCTACCAGTACACTTGGTGACGAGGGTCTGATGATGGAGTCAGGAGGTGTACAGTGGAACTCTTCAACCGTTACTAGTAACCCCCTCGAGTTTGGGCTCATTTGGTTAGTTTGGACGAGTGTCCTATACTTCTACCAATACACTTGGTGACGAGGGTCTGATGATGGAGTCAGGAGGTGTACAGTGGAACTCTTCAACCGTTACTAGTAACCCCCTCGAGTTTGGGCTCATTTAGTTTGTTTGAACGAGTGCCCCATACTTCTACCAATACACTTGGTGACGAGGGTCTGATGATGGAGTCAGGAGGTGCACAGTGGAACTCTTCAACCGTTACTAGTAACCCCCTCGAGTTTGGGCTCATTTGGTTAGTTTGGACGAGTGTTCCATACTTCTACCAATACACTTAGTGACGAGGGTCTGATGATGGAGTCAGGAGGTGTACAGTGGAACTCTTCAACCGTTTACTAGTAACCCCCTCGAGTTTGGGCTCATATGGTTGGTCTGGACGAGTGTCCCATATTTCTACCAATACACTTGGTGACGAGGGTCTGATGATGGAGTCAGGAGGTGTACAGTGGAACTCTTCAACCGTTAATAGTAACCCCCTCGAGTTTGGGCTCATTTGCTTGGTTTGGACGAGTGTCCCATACTTCTACCAATACACTTGGTGACGAGGGTCTGATGATGGAGTCAGGAGGTGTACAGTGGAACTCTTCAACCGTTACTATTAACCCCCTCGAGTTTGGGCTCATATGGTTGGTTTGGACGAGTGTCCAATACTTCTACCAATACACTTGGTGACGAGGGTCTGATGATGGAGTCAGGAGGTGTACAGTGGAACTCTTCAACCGTTACTAGTAACCCCCTCGAATTTGGGCTCATTTGGTTGGTCTGGACGAGTGTCCCATACTTCTACCAATACACTTGGTGACGAGGGTCTGATGATGGAGTCAGGAGGTGTACAGTGGATCTCTTCAACCGTTACTAGTAACCCCCTCGAGTTTGGGCTCATTTGGTTGGTTTGAATGAGTGTCCCATACTTTTACCAATACAGTTGGTGACGAAGGCCTGATGATGGAGTCAGGAGGTGTACAGTGGAACTCTTCAACCGTTACTAGTAACCCCCTCGAGTTTGGGCTCATTTGGTTGGTTTGGACGAGTGTCCCATACTTCTACCAATACACTTGGTGACGAGGGTCTGATGATGGAGTCAGGAGGTCTACAGTGGAACTCTTCAACCGTTACTAGTAACCTTTTTTTTTTTTTTATGGAAACTTGACACGGTTGGCTACATCACCTACAACATCCGTGATGTCAGCCCATAACACCGGGTGAACTAGGTGCCATGTCAGTGCTTCCCTTCATTTCGCGCCGGCTACACTGAACTGGACGGAAAACACGAACTATTTACATAGCCGTTTCGACCGACGTTTCGCTCAGTGCGGTGGTACCAACCCGGCCGGGATAAACCCTACCACCTAGTAAGGTAAGAAGGGAAGGGACCTACAGTTTAACGTGGTATCCGAACCACGGTCAGCCTCCAACAGTCGGGCGGTCATCCATCTAATAACTGACCGCACCATTAAGCTGCCGAGGCTGACGATCCCTTAGTCGACTTTTACGACATGCGACGGGGAGAGATGCAGTGGGGCTATTCTTTTTAAGTACCGACCCCACACGGTACAAAATTTTTATCAAGATTTTTTATTATTATTTTATTAATAGGACTTTATCATGAATGAAACCAAAACATATTAAATTGAAATAATTAGGATTGTAGTTTATAAAAACATTTGATTTGCATTCAAAAAATATTATTAAATAATTAATCTTAAATAAGAAGCAAATATTATTGCATTGTTGCAATGTTGGTTTGGACGAGTGTCCCATACTTCTACCAATACACTTGGTGACGAGGGTCTGATGATGGAGTCAGGAGGTGTACAGTGGAACTCTTCAACCTTTACTAGTAACCCCCTCGAGTTTGGGCTCATTTAGTTTGTTTGAACGAGTGCCCCATACTTCTACCAATACACTTGGTGACGAGGGTCTGATGATGGAGTCAGGAGGTGTACAGTGGAACTCTTCAACCATTACTAGTAACCCCCTCGAGTTTGGGCTCATATGGTTGGCTTGGACGAGTGTCGCATACTTCTACCAACACACTTGGTGACTAGGGTCTGATGATGGAGTCAGGAGGTGTACAGTGGAACTCTTCAACCGTTACTAGTAACCCCCTCGAGTTTGGGCTCATTTGGTTTGTTTGGACGAGTGTCCCATACTTGTCGAACATACCATCTGTTCAAATTGAACAGACATACCATCTGTTCAAATTGATTTTGAAAGGGACGGCGGACACCTTATCCATCCTAAAACCATACTCCAGCAAAGTTTAATTATGCAACAGCTGAGAGACGGATGTTACCGATAATTTTGTCATGGGCCTCCACTGTCCATAAAATGCAGGGCAGTACTGTTGACCATGCTGTCGTGTATTTGGGCTCCAGACTATTTGAGAAGGGTCAAGCGTATGTTGCATTGAGTCGCGTAAAGTCTTTAGAAGGGCCATGTATTGAGGAGCTTGATTGTGAGAAATTGACAGGTAAGAAACCGAGTAACAAAGATGCAATGAGAGAGTTGGAAAGGATGAGGAGTTTGCGTAATGAATGATACGAGCCAAAAATAAAACTAAAAACGAGTAAATAAAAAATAGGTAAAAAAACTTTTAAGTTAAACGGTTTTATTAAAAAAAAACTAGAAAAAAAAACAGCTCTGTACAAAAAACTAGAAAATAATAAGGGCACAAGCCCGGGCCTTCTTAAGATTTTACGTCTGGGTAAGAAATCGTGCAATACTAGCGTGCTGTCTTCTCATGTCGGATGCCAAAGGGCACATTGTGTCGCTGCGTCAGCGGATTAAGTAATAAATTGAGACTTTTAACAGACTAATATAAAAACGTGGGGCGTATAATATGCGTAATAAATAACATGCGCCCCACGTTTTTATATTAGTCTGTTAAAAGTCTCAATTTATTACTTAATCCGCTGACGCAGCGACACAATGTGCCCTTTGGCATCCGACATGAGAAGACAGCACGCTAGTATTGCACGATTTCTTACCCAGACGTAAAATCTTAAGAAGGCCCAGGCTTGTGCCCTTATTATTTTCTAGTTTTTTGTACAGAGCTGTTTTTTTTCTAGTTTTTTTTTAATAAAACCGTTTAACTTAAAAGTTTTTTTACCTATTTTTTTTAATTGAAAGACCGACATGGCACCGGGCACTTGCCGATTAAAATAAGACGTAATACCTGTATATGCATACTTTTGTACCGTGTGGGGCCGGTACTTTAAAAGAATAGCCCCACTGCATCTCTCCCTGTGTATGTCGTAAAAGGCGACTAAGGGATAATACTCCCTTCTTATATTACTAGGTGGTAGGGTTTAACCCGCCCGGGTTGTTACCACCGCACTGAATGTAAATAGTACGGCTATTTAAATAGTTTGTGTTTTCCGTACAGTTCAGTGTAGCCGGCACGACCGAAGAGAAGCACTGACGTGGCACCAAGTTCACCCGGTGTTATGGGCTGACATCACGGATGTTGTAGGTGATGTAGCCAACCGTGTCAGTTTCCATAAAAAAAAAATCAATAAAAAAAAAACTTATCCATTCAGGATTAAAATAATTTCACATCATAGCCAAAGCGTCAAACACGGTTGCAGCATATAAGTACTTAACCTCGCTTGATATTTCTCTCCAGACAGGTTGCATCCGTGTGGTCAAACAATAATAAATGTGTTTGAAGTTTCAAAAGCCCGGAAGCAACCAAATTAGTTACTTCAAAGGAAGATATATTCGTATATGAAATGGTTGCTTAACCCTGCGGCGAAAACGCACAGATGCTACCGACATAATTACAAATTATTATTTATTAATTATTCCGTTGGTGGCCTCCAAGGATTTTTTTTTAAATCTTTCTAGCTATTTGAAAATCCAACTATAGAATAAACCCATCAGTCCTAATCAATACTAATCATAAATCTGTAAGGGATTATCATGGAGTAAGTTACTTTGATTTATGTATGAGATACTGCGTTTGTAGACTCTATGTATGATACTAAAACTAAATTGACGATCTTTAGAAATCTTTTCTGTATGTATGTATGTATGTTCCTCCATAACTCTTAAACCGATCATCCGAATTCCGTGAAACTTAATAAAAGCAAATTTTACTATACGGGACACAGGATAGGCTAAATAAAATTCAGTTCCAGTTACGCTAAGACGTGGCTCTCATACAAACCAAATTGTTTCGCGCGCCAAAATAAAGGTGCCTCGACTTTTTAATTATCTACTTACTTCATCGAGAAGGTTTATTGTTTACCTGAACATAGCTCCGCCTTCTTTCTTACTTACTTTGTTCTTTTTAAACACGAATTTCACGCGAGCGAAGCCGCGGGCAAAAGCTAGTCTCATATAAATATACTCACACAAACGCTGCCAGTAATGACGTACGAAGCTGTAACGTGAACCTGACGATGGAACTGGTCCACAAACTTAAAAGTCGCAGAACGAGCTATGAAAAGAACAATGCTAGGCATTTCATTGATCGATAAAATTCATTCCTTTTGACGTGATAACGTCTTATAAATTGATGAACACCGGCTGCACACACGAAAAAGTGTCACGTTCCATCTGAGCCTGTGTGTGCAAGCGAGAGCGCGTAACAAGCGATAGAGAGGCACAATCGGCCCAAGCGTCGGCTTGTACACATTTATCTCTCTGGTTCTAAAGTACCAGGGCAGCACAAATTGAATGGAGGTTACTCGTACCATAATATATTAAGCGCATCTGGCCGGTCGGAAAAGATTTCAAATTTAGAATATTGACGTTATCACGTAAAACTATCGTCCGTAAACCGACTTTACAGACAACCATTTTTTTTTATTTACGTTTTAACACCGGGTGAACTAGATGCCATGTCAGTGAATCCCTTCATTTCATGTCGGCTACACTGAACTGGACGGAAAACACGAACTATTTACATAGTCGTTTCGACCGACGTTTCATTCAGTGCGTTGGTAAAAACCCGGGCGGGATAAACCCTACTACCTAGTAAGGTAAGAAGGGAAGGGACCTACAGTTTTACGTGGAATCCGAACCGCGGTCAGTCTCCAACGGTCGAGCGGTCACCCATCCAAGTACTGACCGCGCCCAGGTGTGCTTAACAGCAGTCGATCGACCGAGCTACTGAGGCTGACAAAATACACTCCGTGGTAGGACGTGTAATCCTGAAAGAAGTGATCAAACTAAGGCATAATGAATCGTATTGAACAATTAGCAACCAACCTGTACGGGTGGTCGAACGAACCATACTAGAACGATAAAAAAGGTATGGACGTCGGACTGTCAAATGGTTATATGAGAACTAGCGTCGCCGAGTTGCGGGGAGCGGAGTGTACTTGTTTACCGATGATAAGATATTCCACTATTGTGCACACTAAACATGGCTGTCGTGTTTTTACACGTAAACACATCATGCGAGCATTAAACAGGTTTTTGCGAACGCAGCCGATGACAGACTGACGGGCCAGCGCGCGACCGTCCAATGAAACAAGTATGCTTTTACTTATATCGCGTTACGCTGGCGAGGATAGGGTTCTGGGTCCATACCTTTTTTATCGTTCTAGGAACCATAGTCCACAATACAGGTACTGGTGCCATACAGTAGTTGGGTCAGCTCTGTGTGCGAGAGAGCGGACTTAGCACACGCGTCTGTTGCCTGCGGCTATAGTAGGGAATGGGGATGTGATGGGATTAGTGCGGGAAGGTGTTTTGAAATTTTTATATCGATATTTGTCGCATAGATACTAAATATAGAAGAACCTTTGTACTATTTTTTACTTTTTGTTTTGTTATTTTAAATTTCTTAATATTTTTTCTCTTATTATACGAGTATTTTTTGGAATGCTGACTGAAGATGTGTAAATTTGGAATTGATCTTTAATTAATTATGTGCGATATTGCTTTTATTCTACGAGTATTAATGTAATTATATTTTAATTTTGGATTATATGATTATTTTATAATATTTTTTTAATCTTTGACGTGTCCCATAGATGTGAAACTATATTATTTTTTCAAAATTGTAGAAACCCACTCAACGGGAAATAAACTATTTAGACTTTTGACGTTGCCTTGATTTTCCGAGCTATTGTGGACCAGGCGTATCTCGGATAATCAAAAGCTCGCTTAGTACGGACTTTATTTAACTATAGTCAGGTAAAGTCAAAAATTTTCAATGACATGTAATTGTATAGATATCTTTGCTATTCACATTCTAAAAGCAGCTGACGAACTCAACACTCCACAGCTTCACCGAACACAGCCGGAGCCATTGCAAGTGAAAAAGATTTCAATCAAGCACGACACCACAGAACGAGACCAGTTAGTGGTCGCTCTATTCTCTTATAGCGCGTTGAACGTTTTGGCTCGATTCAAGGCCTTGTCTGCTAGTCTGCGTCGACGTCAATTTAATGTAAGTTTTTTTAAATAAAGATCCTCCAAAAATCTAAAATTTTGCTTCTCGGTTAATCTCCGCAACCTCGGTTAATACGAGCCTGCATAATCAGGGTTGTACTTCACTTATTTTGATGCAACTATTCAGTTAAGTATTGTCCAGAAATTTGACCCAAACGACAATACAGCGATCGGAACAGCATATTCTAATATTTTATATCGAGTACTGTGTCAGAAAAATAATAGCCCTACTGCGTCTCTCCCCATTCATGTCGTAAAAGGCGAGTAAGGGGTAAGGTCAAGATCCCGTGCTAAAGGGCGATAGCATAGCCACCTCTCACCTTGGCACGATCTCTCCACCGAGTCATGTAGCAGGTGGCCTTTCGTGCCTTACTTGCTGCTTAAAGATGCAAGTAACGCGTCACGTCTCTTCATAAAACCCAATTTTGAGCCACGTCCAAAAGCGATGCTATTCTATCGATAAAATACAAGTCAACTGCACGCACGCGCATCCCTAAGCTACATACAGAGATTGTTAACGGTCGAATTCATAGCGAATAATAATCCTGAGAACTGCAGGGCTGCAACGAGCCGTCTCATTCCCACCTATGTACTCTCGCTATAGCGCCGACTCTCGCTATAGCGCCGACTCTCTCTAGCACAGTTGTTGGAGACTGGAGCCTTCGGTAGGTGACAGGGGATATTATGAGTAACTCTGTAATGAAAGCTTCATATCGTTGCTAACACTAATTTTAGTTACTATTTTAGATAGGTAAAATAGTTATAGTAATAGCACAGATTACTTAATAGTTACTTCGTAACAGATAAATCACTCCATAGAAAATGTTCCTACTTCCGAGCTTTAATAGCCTACTGTTTCACGTCGCCAATCACTGGGTGCGAAAATGTACCTTAGCGATCGAGTGTAAAGTGGTTATTGCTTTGCAGCTGCGCGCAGTTGCGTGGGCGAGCGTCTATGTATACTTCGCGCGGCTGACGAATTTCCACTGAAATAGACCGCCGGCGGCTCGCCGGGCGGTAGGGAGTTAGCGCGCTCCGAATTTCCACTGAAATAGACCGCCGGCGGCTCGCCGGGCGGTAGGGAGTTAGCGCGCGCAAGTACATAGAGTGCGTGAGGCCTGGTAATAGTCCCACTGCATCACTACACATACATTTCGTCAAAGGCGACATGCGCGCCACGACCACAAGGTGGCGCTGACATGGCACCAGGCCTAGCCCATCAGGTGTTATGGGCTATGACATCACGGATGTTGTAGGTGATGTAGAAACCGTGTCAGTTTCCATACAAAAAAACTATATGCCCTGATAAAGGGCGACAGGTTTGCCACCTTGGCACGGTCTTCCACCGGCTCATGCAGCAGGTGGGTCTTCGTGCCTTACTCGCTGCTTGATTATCTTGTCCCAATACTTGGCAAATCGTGATGATCGGCGTTGTGCTGTAATTTACCAGAGTCCTTGCAGCACAACACCGATTACTGTGCTAATCCCAATTGTAAGGATACAGCGTGTGTGGTATTTATGTATGTGTAAACTGACCTCATTCCCTCCTACCTATATTTATTACTAGACGTTTTCCATCAAACCACATCCACGGGACAGGTCACAATGTTGTGACGAATAGAAAGAACAGTAAATTGTATAATAAAGTGAGGCGACGCGCGAATCTTTCACGGTGGCCAAGAGCGTGCTCGAAGCGGGATACACATGAAATATCGATTGTGCGAAGGTCGACTATGGCAGTGATCGACGGGTAACTCGACATAAGTGTATTTTTTTTTTACTATGCAGTCATTTTTAACCAACTTCAAAAAAAGGAGGTTCTCAATTCGACTGTATTTTTTTTTTTATGTTTGTCCCCTCAGAACTTTCGACTGGGTGAACCGATTTTGGTGATTCTTTTTTATTTGTTTTGTCTTATTAAATGTACAAATAACATTACAAACAATGACATAGAATATAAATAACTATACAATAGATATACCGTATAGTACCGTGTGGTGCCGGTACTTAAAAAGAATAGCCCCACTGCATCTCTCCCCGTGCATGTCGTAAAAGGCGACTAAGCGACAAGGACAAGATGTCGCGCTAAAGGGCGACGGGATCGCCACCTCTCAGCTTGGCACGGTACTTCCACCGAGTCATGCAGCAGGTGGGTCTTCGTGCCTTACTTGCTGCTTGATCGATTTAATCTTGTTCGAATACTTTGCGAAACGCGGTGGTCGGTGTTGTCCTGTAATTTACTAGAGCACTTGCAGCACAACACCGATTACTCTGCTTACCCCGATTGCCGGGATTCAGCGTGTGTGATATGTATGTATGTAAATATACTAAATTGCAACCAAATAATGTTTTATCACAACCAGACTGGCAGACAGCTGGTAACAGCCTTCCTCGCAGTGTATTCTTCTTCTGTGCTTATTATAGACTAGCTTTTGCCCGCGGCTTCGCTCGCGTGAAATTCGTTTTAAAATGAAGAAAGTAAGTAAGCCCGCTACCGTACCTTTATTTCGGCGCGAGGAACAATTCAGTTTGTATGAGAGCCACATCTTAGCGTAACCGGAACTGAATTTTATTTAACCTATACTATGTCCCGTATAATAAAATATGCTTGAACTAAGTTTCATGGAATTCGAATGATCGGTTTAAGAGTTGTGGAGGAACATACATACATACATACATACAGAAAATATTTCTAAAAATCGTCAATTTAGTTTTAGTATCATACTCATACATAGAGTCTACAAACTCAGTCCTTCCTTACCTATAATAAAATCCAACGTCTGCTTTCTGTCTGAGTGTCTGAGTGTATGTCTGCCTGTCCGCTTATAACTCGAGAACCACTAAACCGATTTTAATAAAACAAAATTCTACAGATAGCTTGATTCTTCCCATCAACTATAGGCTACTTACTATCACGCTAAATAGCTAATGAGGTTAGCAGTGAAGTGAAATATGAGAGCGGGCGGAGCCGCGGGCACAGCTTGTATCTCATAAAACAAAGTAACTTACTCCATGACCATCCCTTACAGATTTATAATTCGTTTTATTAGATTGATTGATAAATAATTTATCTTGCTAACTTTAAATTTTTATGCGATCTAGAACCACTGCAACTCCGTACGGGTGTCGGCTCCCTTAGTGTGTTCTATCGCTTATTACTTATTAGTTATTACATGGAGAGTGCTCGGAGGAGCTGTTTAACGCAATTCCGCCGTCCATATTTTAATAAATAAAATAGATTTTCTCCAAAAGAACGAAATATATTCAGGTTTCTATTGTTTGATGTAAACTAAAAATAGAACAAGGCTATGTGTATACAATGTACTATGTATACCAAATTGCTGGCGCAATTTTTCATCTGCTATTTCAACTTACTAAAAAGAAGCCCTTATCGCTCGGGAGGCAATGATCGCAATCCTGTCTGAGTGTACACCCACGTTATTGTTATATTAATTCAAAAGATATTTTCTATTTCGAGCAGCGACGGTTATATTTGGTGTCGCGTTTAGGAATTTCATCCCTTGGTATGGTAACTCGTACAATCGTACGACAACATAGGATTTTTTTTATGGAAACTGACACGGTTGGCTACATCACCTACAACATCCGTGCTGTCAGCCCATAACACCGGGTGAACTAGGTGCCACGTCAGTGCTTCCCTTCGGTCGTGCCGGCTACACTGAACTGGACGGAAAACACAAACTATTTACATAGCCGTTTCGACCGACGTTTCCTTCAGTGCGGTGGTATCAACCCGGGCGGGTTGAACCCAAACCCTACCACCTAGTAAAGCTAAGAAGGGAAGGGACCTACAGTTTTACGTGGAATCCGAACCACGGTCAGCCTCCAATGGTCGAGCGGTCACCCATCCAAGTACTGACCGCACCCAGCGTTGCTTAACCATCAATAGCGACAGTCGACTGTCTGCACCACTGAGCTATCAAGGCTGATAAAGGATTTATTTATTTAATTATTTATTAGGTACAAGCTGTGCCCGCGGCTCCGCCCGCTCTCATATTTCGCTTCACTGCTAACCTCATAAGCCATTTAGCGTGATAGTAAGTAGCCTATAGTTGATGGGAAGAATCAAGCTATCCGTAGAATTTTGTTTTATTAAAATCGGTTTAGTGATTCTCGAGTTATAAGCGGACAGACAGACAGACAGACAGAAAGCAGACGTTGGATTTTATTATAACACATGCTTGAACATATTTTTAGGCATTCTGGGTAAAGTAAAAGAGGTTGTATTGAATTTTTCTCTATTTAAACGGTTTAAGTTGGTAGTTATATTATGTTATTGATATTCATATGTGTATAATGTCATTTACGATAAGTACGGAGATTTTATGACGAGCTCTTGTGACAGCTATCACACATTTTTGTCCTATGAGTCGTATAGTTCCAGAACCCAGTATAAACCAGTATACATTATTGACACTAATATACAGAATGTTAAAACGGCGAGGACATTAATTTCGCCAGCGCAATCCCCATGTTTTTCCTAGACAAAAAAGCAAATAAAGTTTTTCTCTAAAGTGTCTAGTTTTCGAGATATAAATATTTGAAATGTATGATTTCGTCTAGTGTAATTTAACGCGTTGTTGCCGCTCCGCACCCTCCGCCTGCCGACCTCCAGTCCTCCACTCACAAAGCTAACCCCCGCCCCTCCCGCCAACACCTCCGTCCGAGGCGCTCACGTCTCACCCGCTCTTCCCCCCTCCGCGACGCGAAAATAATCAATTAGTTTGTATGAAAACTGTAACTTTTTATTTAAAGGGAATTCAGAAAAAAGTTCTTTGACTTTTTTGTTACTCTTGATCCCAATAATCATTTCCTAAATTTAATGTACTCGCCGTTTTTACACCCGTATAAGTACATAGTTATTAGATTTTAATACAAATTAGACATCTCAGTTTCTTCCCAGTAATAACCTGTCGTAGTGGCTGCAAAAAAAAAAAAAAAGAAAAAGGGAACTATTCTTAATGTGTCAAGTGTTTTTTTTTATGTAATCATCACGTATGGGTTTCTGAGGCCGAGGCGCCAAAGCATATGCTGCGACCAGATAAAATCACCTCCGAGAAGGTACGTGCCACACCTACCAAGGGGAAGTCCCTTGGATTGCTGGTTATACTGGACTAGAGGAGAACCCAGCCGAGGCTGCTATGTGGCCATCTTACATCCAGTACGGTGGTACCAACGCAGTCGGCTACAATTTGAACCTACCACCTAGTAAGGGAGAAGTACTACATTATCAAAGACTAGCTTTTGCCCGTGACTTCGCTCGCGTGAAATTCGTATTTAAAAAGAAGAAAGTAAGTAAGCCAGGTACCTTATTTTAGCGCGCGGAACAATTCGCTTTGTATGAGAACCACATCTTAGCGTAACCGGCACTGAATTTTATTTAGCCTATCCTCTGTCATGTATTGCTAAATTGTACCAAGTTTCATCGAACTCGCATGATCGGTTCAAGAGTTATGGAGGAACGATTTTTAGAAATCTTTTTTATATGTACCCACAGATTACTTAATAGTTACTTCGTAACAGATAAATCACTCCATAGAAAACGCTCCTACCTTCGGGCTTTAATAGCATACTGTTTCACGTCGCCAATCGCTGCGTACGAAAATGTACCTTAACGATCGAGTGTAAAGTGGTTATTGCTTTGCAGCTGCGCGCAGTTGCGTCACAGATTACTTAATAGTTACTTCGTAACAGATAAATCACTCCATAGAAAATGTTCCTACCTTCGGGCTTTAATAGCCTACTGTTTCACGTCGCCAATCGCTGCGTGCGAAAATGTACTTTAACGATCGAGAGTAAAGTGGTTATTGCTTTGCAGCTGCGCGCAGTTGCGTGGGCGAGCGTCTATGTATACTTCGCGCGATTGACGAATTTCCACTGAAATAGACCGCCGGCGGCCGTCGGGCGGTAGGTAGTTAGCGCGCGCAAGTACATAGAGTGCGTGAGGCCTGATGTACCTATGATGCAGAAAACAATTCTAAAAATAGTCAATTTTGTTTTAGTATCATACATACATAGAGTCTACAAAAGCAATATCTCATAAAACAAAGTAACTTACTCCATGACCATCCCTTACAGATTTATTATTAGTATTGATTGATTGATTGATTGAAAAGAAAAATGTAGAATCGCGCACTGTGCCTGATCGTAAATTTTTTTAGAGCAAAATGCTTACACACGTATATGAACCGAAAAATAAAAAAAAGAAGCATGGGCCGAGGAGGCAAAAATCGACACATTGCACGCACAGCAAAATTCTCTTGAATAAATTTAACTGAAATTTCCATTCACCTGAAAAACATTTGTAATTCTTACAGCGACCCGTCTGAATTATTCTGAATAGCATTAATGTCAACGAGTGAGCGGCTGAAAAACATGTTTTCATAAATGTACACCGAGCTCCGCATTTCGTGAGTACATTTTGTGATTTTTAGGTTTCCGTGCCCCGCACGGAAGCCTATTACTAAACCGGCGTACCGTGTCTATCCTACTGTTATATCTTTGAGCTGAACCGTAATAGCAAGCCGGGTGAAATTTTCACAAAATATGTGTTATTCGGGCGGATATAACAACAAATAAAAATTTTAAAAACCGGCCAAGTGCCACTCGAACTCGCGCACCGACATCAGGGGGTGGTTCTATATATGAAACTAAATAACTTATGCGGCGAAAAAATTTTTTTTGAAAGAAAAATAAAATTTCTTTTTTCCATACAAAATTTTAATACCTATTCTGAAAATGTATGGGGAAAATATTTGTTTTTTTCTTCAAATTAAAAAGTCGTAGAACAAAAGTTGTTCGGTTTCATGTACAGAATAACCCCCTTTCGGGTTTAACGGTTGGGGTTGCAACACCGTATCGAAGAAAATCGAAGTCATATTTTTTATGTAATCCGGTATGGGTATGTCTGAGTCAGAGAAGCCAAAGCGCATGCTCCGACCGGCCAATATCACCTCCGAGAAAGTAGGTGCCATAACGGAGACTCTTTGGATTGCGCACAGCCGAGGTAAGCCCGACTATAAAGCGAGCAGAGCCTCTTGTTCTTAATTAAGTAGAGTTTGACAAATTGACAATCTTTTTTTTTTATTTTTTTATAGACAGCCGGCACGGGTGTCTGCCCAATACTTCAACGGAAGATCATACACAGCCAATAACACCATTCCTCGCAAAACCACGCTCAGAGAGGCGCCATGCCGTCTATGAGGCGGACAAAAGGTTGTCGTCTAATTTATTGACTCGCCTGTTGAAGATTCCCAGGTTATAGGTGGTTGGGGAACACACTCACCGGAAGACCGTTCCATATTTTCGCCGTTCGACACAGGAAAGATTTCGAAAAACGATGTGTTCTTAGAAGTTGGGTGTCAACAACATATGGATGTTCAGAGCGAGTCCGGAGGGTGTGGTGCGCGGAGACGGATGGGGGCTGGAGGGATGAGGGAAGCCAATTCATCAGAGCAACGTCCATGGTAGTACCTAAAACATAAAACCGACTTCCTAAAAAAAGTAAAACTAAAAAACTATTTAAAATAAAAATATAAAAACCGCCTTCAAAAATATATGAAATAAAAACCTAAAAAAAAAACGAACCCTAGAGTTGAAGGCGGTGCTAAAAAGGCTACACAAATCACAAAGGATATTATCATCCACTCATGTTTTCTTTCATGCATCATTTTTGCTTGCTTTAGCACCGCCTTCAACTCTAGGGTTCGTTTTTTTTTAGGTTTTTATTTCATATATTTTTGAAGGCGGTTTTTATATTTTTATTTTAAATAGTTTTTTAGTTTTACTTTTTTTAGGAAGTCGGTTTTATGTTTTTTAAAACTTTTTTTTTATTTCACAGTTTTTTTTAGTAATTTTTTGCTATTAATGTACTCGGCGGAATCGCTCGGCCTTCGGCCTCGCGATTCCGCCTCGCTTTCCAATCCGATCTTGACCCAATTAAAATAGGACCACGTCAGCTTCGATAGCTCAGTGGTGCAGACAGTCAACTGTCGCTATTGAATTTTAAGCAACGCTGGGTGCGGTCAGTACTTAGATGGGTGACCGCTGACCGTTGGAGGCTGACCAAGGTTCGGATTCCTCGTAAAACTGTAAGTCCCTTCCCTCGTAATCTTACTTGGTGGTAGGGTTTAACCTTCCCGGGTTGGTACCACCGCACTGAATTAAACGTCGGTCGAAACGGCTATGTAAATAGTTTGTGTTTTCCGACCAGTTCAGTGTAGTCAGCACGATCAAAGGGGGAAGCACTGACATGGCACTGGTGTTATGGGCTGACATCACGGACGTTGTAGGTGATGTTGCAGAACTGAGTAGAATGGACAGACATAAACGTGTTACGGAAGCCTACTTTTATTATAAAATAACCGTCGGAGGACCTTGGTTGAAAATTGTAAAATTTAGTAGAACGGATAGACATGCATATGTTACGGAACCCTACATTCATTTTGCAGAACTTAGTAGAATGGACAGACATAAACGTGTTACGGAACCCTACTTAACAGTTGCACTCCGGGAGTGCCGGCAGATCCCGTGCCACTCTAACTTAACCCTTAACGCAATGACTTAAGGTTTCATTTTAAAAATGACGCTGACGCGATGTCGCGAGTTATACATTTTTACCCACCTAAAAAAGTGCCAAGAGCCGCTAAAGAAGTTTTCACTTCAAAAACCTCAGGGTTATCCCCTTTCAAATAAAAAAAAAAAGAATTTTCAAAATCGGCCCACAATTGACGGAGTAATCGCGTAACAAACATCCAAAAAAAGAAAACATACCGTCGAATTGAGAATCTCTTAGGTCTAAAGTAAATTTCTCGTGAAGACAAATGCAACGAGCCCAAACACGATGGGTTTATCATGTGTAGTTTAGGAGTTCCTATGGCCACCTTCTGTCTCCATCATCAAACCAGCTCGATGGTACTCGGTACAGTAGGTACCGGCCAGGTACCATAATAAATGAAGCGCCGGTCGGAAAAGATAAAAAATTTCAAATTTAGAATATTCATGAAACAAGGGTCCGAATATGTATCACTAGTATATCGATTCATGTATTTCAACAGGACAGAGAAAATTTCAAAATATTAGGTATTTAATACTTTTTAGTTTTTTTTTTTGTTTTTTGGAAATCGGTTTAATATTTTTTAAAACAGTTTTTATTTCATTCTTTTTAGTAATATTACATAAAAAAGATTAACGAAATCGAATAATCGAAATCGATTGAAGTGGTACAGAATTATTCGCCATATGTGTCAGACTGCAAATTGCTGAATAAGTCCACATCACAAATGTTTTGCTGAAGGTAACCACACACCATACTAATTTATCAAACTGAAAATTCCCGAAAACGACCACATCACAAGTTTTGCTGAAGGTAACCACACACCTTAGTATTATGCTGATTTTTCGAAAACCACTGAACCAATTTCGATAAAATTGAAATGGGACCACCTCGGAAGTATGACCTAACTAACAAAAAAAGAATTTTCTAAATCGGCCCTCAATTGACGGAGAAATCGTGTTACAAACATACAAAAAAAAAATAAAAAAAATAAAAAAAAAAAAACATACAGACGAATTGAGAACCTCCTCCTTTTTTGGAAGTCGGTTAATAAAACAGGCTAAGAGAACCGATTGTTCGCCTGTGGCTCAATGATTCGAGTCCCCTTGGGATCACCAATTAGACGGATAGCGCGGCGCTGGATAGAGTCCAAGGACGCCAATAATTAAAGAGGCATCCGTCCCACGTTTTTTTTTATAGGAAATCTCACGTTTGGCTACATCACCTACAACATCCGTGATGTCAACCCATAACACCGGGTGAACTAGGTGCCATGTCAGTGCTTCCCATCGATCGTGCCGGCTACACTGAACTGGACGGAAAACAAAAACTATTTACATAGCCGTTTCGACCGACGTTTCATTCAGTGCGGTGGTACCAACCCGGGCGGGTTGAACCCTAACACCTAGTAATATAGAGAAGGGAGTTATAGTCGCCTTTTACGACATACATGGGGAGAGATACAGTGGGGCTATTCTTTTAAAGTACCGGCCCCACACGGTACGTCCGGGCAATCGTAGCTTACTAACGTCGTCTATCTCTCAAAACAAAAGAAACTTGGAAACATCTACCGGAGCAAGTCCTCACTGGTCATCCCAAAGACCACAGCAAACTAGGGATGTTGCACTGAACGAACTTACAGACTTCGAAGTTCCATCGTCGTTTAAAATTAATAAGTAAGTTTTACCGCAAGCTCCGAATTTCGAAGCCACTGGGATCGAGTTGGGCTTACACTGAACCGAAATATATTCGTCGACCACAAAACTTGCTACCGGCAGGTAGGTAACAAGAGTTGACAGCTTTCAACATATTGTAGGTACGGTGATAATAACTTAGCGTGTGGGTTCGGGTACTTAAAAATAATAGTCCCACTGCACCTCTCCCAGTGCATATCGTAAAAGGCGACTAAGGGATAAGGACAAGACGCCGTCTAAAGGGCGACAGGTTCTCCGCCTCTCACCTTGGCACGGTACTTCCACCGAGTCATGCAGCAGGTGGGTCTTCGTGCCTTACTTGCTGCTAGATCGATTTAATCTTGTTCGAATACTTTGCGAAACGTGGTGGTCGGTGTTGTGCTGTAATTTACCAAAGTTATTTCAGCACAACACCGTTTACTCTGCTTACCCCGATTGTCGGGATTCAGCGTGTGTGATATTATGGTGATAACGTCAGATTTATATAGATGGAATAATAGATGCATTAAATTGTGAAATAGAATCTTGACAAAAGTCTGTATTATGGGGCAGCAAGGAAGTATGTACTATGGTACTAAACATACATACATACCACACGCTGTATCGCGACATTAGGGGTGAGCAGAGTGATCGGTGTTGTGCTGCAAGTACTAAATTGCAGCACAACACCGACCACCACGTTTCGCAAAGTATTCGGGCAAGATAACTATCAAGCAGCAAGGTACAATTACAATACAATTCAGTTTATTTGTAAGTAAAACAACAAAGTTACATTACAATGCAATTTGTCTTGAACTTACATCGTGAAAAAAAATTTATACAGTTAAATACATTTCATTAATTTAGATTTTACATTTATAATTAAATTCATCACATTTACATAAATAAATAAATTTGGTTCCATTACGCACTTGTTAATTTTAATTAAATATTTATAGCTCATACAAATTCTGGGTTAGGAGCTATTCGTGCAGTCTTGTTTTAAAAATTACTTTCGCCATAAAGAACAACAATAGCATTAACAATATTTCATTGAGACAATATAATATGCCACTCACGCCATCTATTTATTAGTCAAAATGCTTCATACTCCTTTCGGAAGATGGCGCGCATACACTTTTTAGTTTCTTGTATTCGGGGACCCCCGTGAATTTTTGTACTTTTTTTTCTTAATTTTATTATTTGTTGTTATATCGGTCATAATAACACATATTCTGTGAACAATTCAACGGGCTACCTATTACGGTTCAAGAGATACAGCCCTCGGACAGATAGACGGACAGACAGACAGACGGCGTAGGCTTAGTAATAGGGTCCCGTACGACGGATACAGTCAGTCAGTCAGTCAGCGTGTAAGCGTCCTCTGCTGGACATAAGCCTCTCCAATTTTCCTCCAGTCCTCCCGGCCTTCAGCGATACGGAACCACTGCTTTCCGCCGACGTACTTGATGTCGTCGTCCCACCTGGCGGGTGGTCTTCCCACACTCCGTTTTCCTATCCACGGCCGCCAGTGTAGGACACGGTTACTCCAACGGCCATCGTCTCTTCGGCTAACGACGGATACGGAACCCTAAAAATCAAGAAGTCCCACGGGTGAATAATTTCAAATTTTAAAATGCGCAAGACACACTCACCCGCGCAGATGAAAAGATAATATTTGCGTAATGTAATTACGAATATTTTCGACGCCCGCCGCCCCGTCCCTCCTAACACCGCAAACTCCGGCTTCAGACTGACTGCGTACACATTTGCATGCCATTACTCAACCGTCGACCTACAGTGTTGACGGGGCGGGCCTCATCCTGGTTGATACACACCTGAGGGACGCGCGAATTCTAAGAGAAAGGGCGCGCGAGCACGCGAATACTACCGTACGACAGTGAACGAGCTGCGCGGAATGGCGAGCAAATAAGTCTTCAGCTAAGGGACGCGGGAATGCTAACAGAAAAATGAGCACGAACATGCGAATTCTACCGAACGAAGGCGAACGAATATTAGTCAGCAATAGATCGATGGCAGCGAACACGCGAATTCTACTGAACGAGATGGAACAAGCTGTACGCGTTAGTGAGCAACAATAGGTCTTCAGCTAAGGGACTAAAGGACGCGCGAATGCCAACAGAAATGAGCACGAACATGCGAGTTCTACTGAACGAAGGCGAACGATCATTAGTCAGCAATAGATCGATGGCAGCGAACACGCGAATTCTACTGAACGAGATGGAACAAGCTGTACGCGTTAGCGAGCAACAATAGGTCTTCAGCTAAGGGACTAAAGGACGCGCGAATGCCAACAGAAATGAGCACGAACATGTGAATTCTACCGAACGAAGGCGAACGATCATTAGTCAGCAATAGATCGATGGCAGCGAACACACGAATTCTACTGAACGAGATGGAACAAGCTGTACGCGTTAGTGAGCAACAATAGGCCTTCAGCTAAGGGACTAAAGGACGCGCGAATGCCAACAGAAATGAGCACGAACATGCGAGTTCTACTGAACGAAGGCGAACGATCATTAGTCAGCAATAGATCGATGGGAGCGAACACGCGAATTCTACTAAACGAGATAGTGTAGTCAAAGAGAAAAATCCCAACCTACGACATCAAGTCCAACAGGCCGTAGGTGCGGTGGAGCCAATAATTCAGCCCGGCCGGTCTCACACACAGCTCGCACACACAGCTCACACACACAGCGGCGGCGGTGGCGGCGCCTCCAGGGAGGCTTCGACGCTTCGCAGGCTTCGAAGGTCCGTCCTATTTTCCCTCACGCCGATAATAAACATTCCTATCGATTTTTACGCCCTATTAATTCTGTCCAGAGTAGGCGGCGGGCGGAAGAAGCCATATTCGCATCTAGTTGTCCTCATCGGGTGACCTTTTTCCTTTTTGATTTAGTGGCCCAACAATCTGTTGTGTGCCAAAAATTCAAGCGGATAAATATGTTCGCAGCGCACTATAGGACATTGCAAAAAAAAGACGTAAGCTGTAAGTAAGTCGGTGTTGTGCTGCAAGTACAAGTAATGTTAGTTTTCTCTGCATATTTTATTCGTTTATATGTATGTATTTATATATTTTTATTTGTGTTGCATAATTTGTTGAAATTGTCTACATCATTCTTATATTTTGTTCTCTGTCACTCTACACTCATTCATGATAACTCAAAGGTTCGCTGGAGGAGAACGCCTACGGCGTTAAGTTGTGCTCTTGCAAATTACACTACAACACCGACCAACACGTTTAGCAAAGTATTCGGAACAAGATATACGAGTATCAAGCAGCAAGTGAGGTACGAAGACTCACCTGCTGCACGACTCGGTGGAAGGACCGTGCCAAGATGTGAGGTGGCTATCCTGTCGCTCTGTAGCACGGCGCCTTGTCCTTATCCCTCAGTCGCCTTTTACGACATGCACGGGGAGAGATGCAGTGTGGCTATTCATTTTAAGAACCGGCCCCACACAGTACCAGCAAAAAGATCTATCCCCCAAAAGTGGTGACTTGAAAACTAAGAAAAATAACCTCCATGCACTTGAACAATATTGTTGGTAAGAATGAAAATGTGTAAAAAAAAAGAAGTATCAATACAAATATTCAAAAAATACGTAATAAAAAAAAACTAAGAAAATAGAGTTGTCTCAGATGCAGCTGTGAACTGAAAAGTGAACTCCAGAGCAGATTTTCAGACAGCCCTAAATAAATTCTTTTGATCAAAATATTTGAGTATTCATTCAGTACTTTTCAAGGAAATAATAAATAAAATTAAAAATACATAAAGGGTCGACTTTAAAAAATCTTCCTTTTTTTGTAAGTAATTTAAAATTCCTTTTTTTAAATTAATTTAACAAAGAGTTCGTCTTCACTTAACATATATTTAAAATGTAATTTAGCACTGGATACATTAGAGCGGTTCATTTCATATTCCATTTGATGCGAGAATATTTTTTTTTTCATATCATTTTGCGAAGTGATTGAAGTGTATAGCGGTTGAAATTTTAGAGGCTTTTTACGAAATTGGAGGCTTTTTATAGTACTAGCACAGAAATAAACACATGCACGGCGTGCGCGGTCTTCAGGCTTTTGAGAAGGTGAAAGAAAAGTGTACCGAGACAAAGAAGAAATTACAAAAACCGGCCAAGTGCGAGTCGAACTCGCGCACCGAGGGTTCCTTATCGCCATGTCATGGTTAGCGCCACTCACGCCATCTATGGCGTGTTATGAAATGTTTTTTAATATTAGTTAAATGTCATGATTAGTTAAAATGATTCACACTCTATGGTAGATGGCGCGCGCATACACTTTTTGGTTTCTTCTATGGGAACCCCCGTGAATTTTTTACTTTCCTTATTTTTATTATTTGTTGTTATATCGGCCATAATAACACATATTCTTTGAAGATTTCAACGGGCTACCTATTATGGTTCAAGAGATACAGCCCTCGGACAGACAGACGGACGGCCAGACAGACAGACAGACAGACAGACAGACAGACAGACATACGGCGTAGGCTTATTAATAGGGTCGCGTACCGGATACGGAACCCTAAAAATAGATGCCTATCTACTATTTGTAATTTTTATTTCATTTTATTGAAAAAGCACGACATATGACGCCGAGCCACCCATAAGGTGTCTAACGACGCCCATGAACATTCGGTCGTATGCGGGGGTTGCGAATGCCAACAACCATGTGGGGCCGATACTTAAAAATAATAGCCCCACTGCATCTCTCCTTGTGCATATCGCAAAGGCGGCTGAGGGATAAGGACAAGGCGCCGTGCTAAAGGGCGACAGTCTAGACACCTCTCACCTTGACTCGGTCCTTCCGCCGAGTCACGCAGCAGGTGGGTCTTCGTGCCTTACTTGCTGCTTGATAGTTTATCATGTCGTAATACATAGCTAAACGTGGCGGTCGGTGTTGTGCTGTAATTTACAAGAGTGCCTGCAGCACAGCACGCGATTACTCTGCTCACCCCGATTGTCGGGCTGTATAAACACAAGGCTTATGCAAATCCTGAACGTTGTTGAGGATAATATACAGCGGATGTGTTTTTAATAATTGAAGAGTCATTAATAATTAACAGAGGATACGCAATCTGACATGAAAGCCTCTAAAGCCTACCGACTTTGATCTATAGCACCCCTAACTTACAATGACAGGGCAAAGATGTAACCGAAAGCACCCCAAAGTAATAGTCTGTTCAATACAGTATATTTATATGTATAAAAGGTATAGGTCAACATGCAACACGAAATACATAGGTCAGATCCACTTCTGGGCGTGAAAATTTGTTTGATCCATTTGGCTTATGTCAGTAGAAACCGATCGAGCGTATTTGATGTGAAGATCGAGAATAGTCTGTATGTATTTTAAGAGGCGGGGCTTAGGCTGAGGTGGGAATCGCCACGGACTCTTAATCCTTATCCTTACCTATAATAAAATCCAACGTCTGCTTTCTGTCTGAGTGTCTGAATGTCTGAGTGTCTGAGTGTCTGAGTGTATGTCTGTCTGTCCGCTTATAACTCGAGAACCACTGAACCGATTTTAATAAAACAAAATTCTACGGATAGCTTGATTCTCCCCATCAACTATAGGCTACTTACTATCACGCTAAATAGCTTATGAGGTTAGCAGTGAAGTGAAATATGAGAGCGGGCGGAGCCGCGGGCACAGCTTGTATACATATAAGTCAATGCTTGCGGTGTGATAGTCTTACGACTAATACCGTACCGTAACGACTTGTACCGTGTGGGGCCGGTACTTTAAAAGAATAGCCCCACTGCATCTCTCCCCGTGCATGTCGTAAAAGGCGACTAAGGGATGTGACTCCCTTCTTATATAACTAGGTGGTAGGGTTTAACCCGCCCGGGTTGGTACCACCGCACTGAATGAAAGGTCGGTCGAAACGGCTATGTAAATAGTTTGTGTTTTCCGTCCAGTTCAGTGTAGCCGGCACGACTGAAGGGAAGCGCTGACGTGGCACCAAGTTCAACCCGGTGTTATGGGCTGACATCACGGATGTTGTAGGTGATGTAGCCAATCGTGTCAGTTTCAATAAAAAAAAAAAAAAAAAAAAACCTTTTTTTCTTCGCAGATACCAGGTGAAATCGGCCGGTCGCGAACTATCCAGGCTGCTATTAATACAATATTTGAAATTATACGTGCCAAGATAACTATGCACGACTCCCGATACAATTTTGCTTGGATTTAGCAAGGAGCGGCGGCGCGCGGCGTTGCGTTAAACATCTTTAATGATAATACCTTCATACTTGAAGGATATAATATAATAACAATAGAAGAGCATGATCCCGCTGGCCTCAGCTTACATGCCAGGTATGTGTGTTGTTAATCTTCCGCAGCATGTGTGTATCGTTCAGTTCAGACACAGCAGCGGTAGATTAACACGTTTACAAGCTATGTGATTAGATATTTAGTTATAGTTTTATTAGGGTTTCTTGCGTACGAGCGTTATGAATTCATTATAGATTATTAAATTACTAACTTGATGCTTCCGAACCACTTGTATAGGTCGTTCGTTCTAACCTGAGGCGTACAAATACATTCACGCATGACGGTGAGCATAAAAATCTGCGAGTGTAGTAATGCTCAGGCCATGTATTAGGTGCATGTCAAGCATTTGTATTAGAGAAATGCAATTGTGTGCGTACGCGTGTTCGCCTCAGGTTGGGCCGTCCATGCTATACCATTAGATTGTACAATTGGCACTGATTTATCCCACTAGTAACATTGAGGGTACAACAGCTCTCGTGATATTGAGAGAGCTGCAGCAGAGGGATGTTATGTACATTTCAAGCGAAACAAATACCTACCGCGCAGACGACACACTGAAACATACACACACGCACGCACGCACGCACGCACGCACGCACGCACGAACGCACACACACAAACAATAAGGCTGAAAATCAGCGCCAGGAAAGGGATTCCGTTACAACCTGGCACACGGTAACGTGAAACAAAAAGGCCAAGTGCGAGTCGAACTCGCGCACCGAGGGTTCCGTATCGCCATGTCATGGTCCGCGCCACTCAAGCCATCTATGGCGTGTTTTATGAAATGCTTCATATTAGTTAAAATGCTTTATACTGTTTTCGGTAGATGGCGCGATAGATATAGATTTCGATATAGATTTCGGTAGTTTCTTGTATGGAGGTCCCCGTGAATGTTTTATTTTTTCTTATTTTTATTATTTGTTGTTATATAGACCATAATAAATAACAAATATTCTGTGAACATTTCAGCCCTCGCACAGTGTGTTATGGGAGCCGATTTTCTGACACTATCCTTTTTATTTAAAAAATCGAAAGTTGGTTATATTCCAAGTGCGAGAGTAAAACTCCCGTGTGTCAAAAATGTTTCGTTTTAAAGATACAAATTTTCAAAAATGTGCCTTTTAATTATCCGAAAAAAAGGAAAAAAATTCTGGTTGCAAAACAAAGATGTTTATTGAGAAATTATATTTACGGTTCCAAAGTACATTCAAAATGCAATTTTTTTCAATAATTACCTAAGTGAAAGCTTTGTCTGGAATCGAAATATTTAATTAAATAAATTTTTTGTTTTCATTTTTTTTTCTCAATCATTCCGCTGTAGTAGGTCGAGATATCTACAGGAAAGAAAGATCACCCAGTTATCTATGACCTCTGAAAATATCACAACCTAATACCGTGGAATCTAGAAGTTACATGCAATTAAATTTTTTCGGGTAATTTCCAGTGTTAGGGTTGTCATTGTGATCCGGAACAAATTATAACAGGGTAAAATCCGGAATCTGAATCTTTCCTATTATTTGACATATACAGGGTGTAAAAACGGCGAGTACATTAAATTTAGGAAATGATTATTGGGATCAAGAGTAACAAAAAAGTCAAATAACTTTTTTCTTAATTCACTTTAAATAAAAAGTTACAGTTTTCATACAAACTAATTGATTATTTTAGTGTAAAAATGATCTAAATGACAATAGGGCGGCGCGGAGGGGCGAAGAAAGGGTGAGATGTGAGCGCCTAGGACGGAGATGTTGGCGGGAGGGGCGGGGGTTAGCTTTGTGATTGGAGGACTGGAGGTCGCCAGGCGGAGGTTGCGGAGCGGCAACCACGCGTTAAATTACACTAGACGAAAACATACATTTAAAAAATTCATATCTCGAAAACTAGACACTTTAGAAAAAAACTTTACTTACTTTTTTGTCTAGGAAAAACATGAGGATTGCGCTGGCGAAATTAATGTACTCGCCGTTTTAACACCCTGTATATGGAAAGTATCTTAAATAATATCCTGTAAAACGTCACACGTGCCCCCGCACAGTGGTTTAAACCCCCAAAAAAGTGTGTCGTTCTTACACATTTTTTTCTAATTTCACTATCTATGAAGATATTCAACGATATTTGAAATTATTACGTAGGATGAAATAGGTACATTTTGGTAAATTTCTCAAAATGGCTGGGAAATTTCTAGTATTAAAGAAATAACATGCATGCCTAGAAATACCGTCCCACTTTTTGCTATTTTTCCTTTTATTTCATTTTACCTCCATTTATCATTTTAGCGACAACCCTGCTGAAAAAATTAAATTGCATGTAACTTCTAGATTCCACGGTATTAGGTTGTGATATTTTCAGAGGTCATAGATAACTGGGTAATCTTTCTTTCCTGTAGATATCTCGACCTACTACAGTGGAATGATTGAGAAAAAAAATGAAAACAAAAAATCTATTTAATTAAATATTACGATTCCAGACAAAGCTTTCACTTAGGTAATTATTGAAAAAAATTGCATTTTGAAAGTACTTTGGAACCGTAAATATAATTTCTCAATAAACATCTTTGTTTTGCAACCAGAATTTTCTTTCTTTTTTTCGGATCATTAAAAGGCACATTTTTGAAAATTTGTATCTTTAAAACGAAACATTTTTGACACACGGGAGTTTTTCTCTCGCACTTGGAATATAACCAACTTTCGATTTTTTAAATAAAAAGGATAGTGTCAGAAAATCGGCTCCCATAACACACTGTGCCTCGGACAGACAGACGGGCAGACAGACAGACAGACAGACGGCGTAGGCTTAGTAATAGGGTCCCGTACGAAGATACGGAACCATAAAAAACACCTCTGTGACAGACGGAGAGACACGGGAGGGATCTTATAAGAGTTCCGTTTTTACCTTTTAAAAGGTACGGAACCCTAAAAGTTATCTTATTTTCATGTTCATAATTTGTTTTTATTTGTTCTGTTCTTTGAGCTCTTAGTTCTAATTTTAGTACTTTTAATGCTGTATAATTTTAATGTTTTAATATGTGCGTTTTAAAAAGATTTTTACTTTATTTTTATGTAACCTTCCAAAAAAAAAAAAAATCAGTGTTTTTATTCTGATGTATAAGTAATCTGTTCTGTGCTTTTCGTTCTATTGTTTTTATTATTATTCTGTTGTTTTTTTATTATTATTGTTGTTTTTAATGTTTTTAAGGTACGCACTTGTTTGTTTTTCTTCTTCTTATCAATGACATAATTATAAAATAGTGTTATAATACTGTTTCTTATTTTGAATGTTATTTATTTTCAAAAATGTGCTAAGCTTTAAGCGTGTTGTTGAGTATTTTTTAATATGTTGGATATGTTGAGTTCTTTCAATTTATATTGTTAATGTTTCTAATTTGTTTTGAATAGTTTTTATTTTTTATTTTATGTTCTAATTCCGATATTATATAGTTATTATTTTAAAACGGGAGCCGCTGAAAATCAGCGCGCAGTCCTACTGCGCCTCAGCTGAGCGGTTTCCGTTTCACCACCCTCGTGTATAATTGTATAATATTATTGTGTGTACTGCATCGGTGAATAAATATATTTTTCTTTCTTTCTTTCTTTTCTTTCTAAAAATAAAAAAATAATCTTATCTTATTGTCGACTTCTTGAATGAAACCTATTACCAAGGACAACTCTAGATCTAATTGTAGCTGACTTGGCGACGAAATGTTTCAATACAACTTACGTGTGCTTTAAATAGGGTTGTGCAAAAAAGCTGGTAATAAAATTATGCCCTGCCCATATACCCACAAGTACAGTTTCAGGTCATTCAAAAGGGCAGTGAATAGGCACCTGTCAGGCTGACATAGCATTCAGAACCCGCGCATACGACTGAATGTCCATGGGCGTTGTTAGACACGCCGTAGCCTATGGTTTATCGGCGCCACATGTCGCGCTTCCAATACATAATAAAATAAATAAATAATAACCCTCTTTAGGGTTCCGTATGTGTACGGAAGCCTATTATTATATAAAACCACCTTATTCAACACCAAAAAAAAAATCGGCCAAGTGCGAGTTTTACTCACGCACGGAGGGTTGGGTAGATCCGCTATCTTATAAATACCATACCTGTCAAAAAACCACATCCGTCTATCTTTTGTCTATCTGCAATGCAAACTACCTGTGGCGCCATCTATTATTTAGTAGCGTGAATATGTACTAATCGATTCTTAGCACGATTCTTGTTGTAGGGGAACCCCTTAATTTTTTTTACTGTTTGTTTCTTTTATTAATTGTTGGCATATATGCCACAATTCCACATAATATTCTATGAAAATTTCAACCGGCTACATATTACGGTTTAAAAGATAAAACCTTCGGATGGATGGGCGGACGGACGGACAGGACAGACAGACAGACAGACAGACAGACAGACAGACAGACGACGTAGATTTAGTAATAGACTTTCTTTCGTATGTATATGGCACCGTAAAAAGCCAACAGCAATTTACTTAAGTATACCATGTCTGATTAGACGGTTGCGTCAATTTGCCTCATATATCCATACTATTTAATTATTTTACCGCGCAATTATAGACTGTACGCCGATATAAATAAGGTAGATATTAAATTAATAACTCCACTGCGCTAACAGACAGCTAATAATATTTTCGAGTGCGCTAGCGGGCATTCGGTGGCGCATTAAAAATTCCCTCAGCGATTCGTACGGGGCCATAGAGTTTAGAATGTGGCAGATTTTGATTATATGCACAGTAAAAAATAAAATAAATTGTATTTAATTAATTTAGTTAAAAACCGACCCCAACCCCTAGAGTTTAAGGCTAAGTCTGTGTCGTACGGCGAAAATATGGAACGGTCTTCCGCTGAGTGAGTGAGGTGAGTGTTATTAACACTCACCTCACTCACTCACAATTAGACGACTTTTGGCATTGGCTGTGTCATATCCAATCAAATCAAATCAAATATATTTATCCAATCAAATATATTTATATCTTCAGACACGAGATCCATAAAAAAAATTGGTTGTCTGTAAAGTCGGTTTACTTACGGACGATAGTTTTACGTGATGACGTCATAAAGTTCTGCTGCCCTGGTACTTTAGAACCAGAGAGATAAATGTGTACAAGCCGATTGTGCCTCTCTATCGCTTTTTTTTTTTTATGGAAACTGACACGGTTGGCTACATCACCTACAACATCCGTGATGTCAGCCCATAACACCGGGTGAACTAGGTGCCATGTCAGTGCTTCCCCCTTTGATCGTGCCGGCTACACTGAACTGGTCGGAAAACACAAACTATTTTTTTTTTTAACCGACGTTTCATTCAGTGCGGTGGTACCAACCCGGGCGGGTTAAACCCTACCACCAAGTAATATTAGGAGGGAAGGGACCTACAGTTTTACGACGAATCCGAACCTCGGTAAGCCTCCAACGGTCAGCGGTCACCCATCCAAGCCGCGAATACTGACCGCACCCAGCGTTGCCTAACATTCAATAGCGACAGTTGACTGTCTGCACGACTGAGCTATCGAGGCTGACAACGCTTGTTACGTGCTCTCGCTTGCACACACAGGCTCAGATGGAACGTAACGCGATATTCGTGCGTGCAGCCGGTGTTCATTAATTTATAAGACGTGACGTTATCACGTCAAAAAAACAACCAAAACATTATGTTAAGTTTTAGGCACAGACACCAGTACTGTCTATAAAATTACAAATTTAAAAAACCCCCGACCCTTAAAAAGTCAAAAATAATTTCCGTTTACTTACTTAAAGGAGTCGGGAGACGGCTAAGTAAATTCCCGCGCAGCTCTGAGTTTTTATATTTTATTTACTTAGCGGTCCCCCGACTCCTTTAAGTAAGTAAACGGAAATTATTTTTGACTTTTTAAGGGTCGGGGGTTTTTTAAATTTGTAATTTAACTTTTATTTCAAGCTTTTTTAAAAAAACCGCATGAAAATCCGTCCACTTTTTAAGATAATTAATTGTTTTATTACTTAATTACTTGATTACTTGATTACAAACATAGCTAAGAACCATCCCGATTAAACAAGCTTCCTAATAAAAAAAACCGCATCCAAATCGGTCCATCCGTTTGGGAGCTACGATGCCACAGACAGACACACACACACACACACACACACACACACACACGTCAAACTTATAACACCCCTCCGTTTTTTTCGTCGGGGGTTAAAAACAAAATTCAAGTACCAAATGCATTTCACAAAGAGTTTGTATTACGTCGCTGCGCTCCGCGACGTAATACAAACTCTTTGGCATTTCATTTCATATCAAGGAAGTCTTCTCGCGTCGCGCCTTCTGGCTTGTCTAGTAGAGTCTACAGGCTAGAGTAATTTCGTCTCTAGAGGAACATAGCGGAGTATTAGAAATACATATTTAATTATCAAATAATTCTGTCGAGAGAGTCTTCGCTTGACACACCGCTAAAGACGAGAATATAGCTACTCCTACACGATTAGGGGAGTCGGACTATCACAGTTGCTAGACTTGTTTGTCATAGTTTGCCAGACTTTTGACTTGTCGACTATGTGGAGGTTTTTGCATATTGTTGGCATTTGGAAAAGAAGCTTTTGCACATTGCAATTTGGGAAAATAGTATATCAAAGTTGCCAGACTATTTTGAGGTTTTTGCATATTGTTGGCATTTGGAAAAGAGGTTTTTGCACATTGCAGTTTGGGAAAATAGTTTATCAAGGTTACCAGACCATGTTGAGGCTTTTGCATGTTATTGACATTTGGGAAAGAGGTTTTTGAATATTGTAAATTTGGGAAAATAGTTTATCATTGTTGCTAGACTATCAAAGTTGCCAGACTCTGTCGAGGCTTTTGCATATTGTTAGCATTTGAAAAATAGTCTGTCACAGTTGCTAGACTATCAACGTTGCCAGTCTGTGTTATGGCTTTTGCTCACTGTAGATTTGGGAAATAGTTTATCATAGTTGCTGAATGGATTAGAGGAGAACACAGCCGACGCTGTTATGCGGCCATCATACATCCAGTACGGTGATACGAACCTGTCTGCAACTTGTGAAGGAACAATACGAAAGAAGAGTAGGGCACATACCTGGAACAAAAGAAAACAACATTAGTTATAGGTTGTGAATATAATATCCTCTTGAAATAACAAGCTTTTTCTGCGCACAGATTCCCTGGCGTGTTTTTCTTAACCGTATAGCGAGCGAAATAATATTCTCTGCATTTATATTCTTAAAACAATTCATGATACACATTTAAAAAAACCAAACTATTTTTTTATAGCCAGCGCGACATGTGGCGCCGAGCCATGCGTAAGGTGTCCGAATTCCGGAGTCATAGAATAATTTACAGTAGGCACGCAGACAGCAGACGACAAAGACGCTTCGGTCGAATCAAGAGCAGAAGTATGCATTTAAATGTTTCCGTCAGAAAACACTTTTTGGTACACGCCGAACAAATCCGAACCTCGGACCTCTCACAAGAGAAGCCAACGACGGCCAGCCAGACTCGGCCACCCGTCGCTTAGTGTACAGAACTATATTAGTGGTTACGAACTATACCTAGGGATCTAAAAAGGAGCGCGGTGCTCAGGCAGGGGTGGAGAGCCTAAAAATGTGTAGCGCGCAGATTGGAGCGATGTAGCCCGCAGGCTACACACACACACACACAGCCCACACTGTCCACTACTTCGGGGTCACCAGCTTTGATCGACTAGCTAGACAATTATAGTAGACTAGCTTTTGCCCGCGGCTTCGCTCGCGTAAAATTCGTATTTAAAAAGAAGAAAGCAAGTAAGCCCGCTACCGTACCTTTATTTCGCCGCGCCGAACAATTCGGTTTGTATGAGAGCCACATCTTAGCGTAACCGGAACTGAATATCATCAAGCCTATCCCGTGTGACGTATAGTTAAATGTGTTTGTACTAAGTTTCATCGAATTCGGATGAATTGTTTAAGAGTTATGGAGGAACATACGTACATACAGAAAAGATTTCTAAAAATCTTCAATTTAGTTTTAGTATCACACATATTATAGTCCACAAACGCAGTATCTCATAAAACAAAGTAACCTACTCCATGATCATCCCTTACAGATTTATTATTAGTATTGATTTAAAACAATTTTACTCACGCACGGAGGGTCCCGTAGATCCGCTATCTATAACATACCTGTCAAAAAAACCATATCCGTCTATCTTATGTTTGTCTTCAATGCAAAGTACCTCTGACGCCATCTATTATTTAGTAGCGTGAATATGTACTAATCGGTTCTTAGCATGTTTGTTGTATGGGAACCCCTTAATTTTTTTTTATTTATTATTTGTTGGCATATCCGCCATAATAACACATATTCTGTGAAAATTTCAACCGTGATACAGCAGTAGGACAGACAGACAGACGGCGTAGGCTTCCGTACGGATAATAACCCTAAAACTAAAAATATAATTATGTATTATAATTATAATTAACATTTTTTTTTTAATTTTCATTTTGTATTAATTTTGTGTCTTTTTATTACTTTTTGTAAAATGTATGTAAAATTAATATGAAAGTCTAAAAACGTGATTAAAGAAACATAACAATTCATTTTATGCCACTGCAATTTCCTCCAGTCAACCCGGCGGACCTACAAATATAATGCGCGGCGTGATGGCCAGTGCAATATGGACACTGGCTTGTGCCAGAATTTTAATCGCGACATATTTTCCGGGTTTTATGTCATTGTACGTTGGTTTAGTATTCCGTTTGAGTATACCGCTTCCCTTGAGTTTTACTAGGTGGTAAACTCAAATTTTAGCCGACTGGGTTGGTACCATCGTACTGTATATGTGTGCATAGCAGCCTCGTGTGTGGCCCGTAAGGGGCAAGGGAAGGGACAGTTTTACATTTGTTCCGTACGCTGACGCAGCAGGTGTAGGTATGTACGTAAAATTTTCCGTTAGAAAAAAACTCATTGGTACAAGCAGTTTGGCATGAAAAGCAAAGAAAAAATACAACGGGCTACCTGTTACGGTTCAAGAGATACAGCTCTCGGACAGACAGACAGACAGACAGACGGCGTAGACTTAGTAATAGGCTCCCGTACCGGATACGGAACCCTAAAAAGAAAAAACAGACTGATCAACTAAGTTTATTCGCTCACGGAGTCGTCAACTTATGGAATAGTTGACTCACCTATCTTCGATAGCGGTCGACTCATCGATCTGTCAACTCATGCAGCCGTCGACTTCCAGAACAGTCAAACTAACGTGCGTATCCCGACACAGCGGCCGGCGCGGCGACACGGCGCCGGGGGATGCGGGTTTTAATGACGACTACACGTTTGATTGATTCTCGTCTAATGCCGAGTGATACGGAACCCTAACCCTGATCGACACACACACGAGGGTATGTCGTGTATTTGTGTGGATGTACGTGTGTGTGAGAATGGACACATACATAGCGTCTGTCCTATCCGACATTTGACAAATAGCATACATTCATACCATCACGCTTAATCCCGACAATCGGGGTAAGCAGCGTACATCGACCACCATGTTTAGCAACAACATAAAACAAACTAAACAGCTCAGCTAGTAAGGCACCAAGGCAGTTTACCTAATGCATGACTCGGTGGAAGGACTGTGTCAAGGTGAGAGGTGGCTATCCTGTCACTCCTTAGCGCTGCACCTTGTCCTTATCGCATAGTCGCCTTTTACGACATGCACGGGGAGAGATGCAGTGGGGCTATTATTTCAAGTGCCGGCCCACACAGTACTAATACCAGTACTCTTTGGAGGATAGCTTAGTGGCAACCTCAGTGGCAACTGTGTTTGATGCGACAAGTTCGGACGTTCGAACCTTCGGTATGCATAAAGGCAACTAACTGTCTTTCATGCAAGAAGTTCGGAGGTTCGAACCTTCGGTATACACAATGCCAACTGTTTCATGCGACAAGTTCAGTGGTTGGAACCTAGGGTATGCATAAAGGCAACTAAACTGTGTTTCAGGTTTAATGTCTTTGGTTTCATGCGAGAGGTTCGGAGGTTCGAAGTTTATTAATAAGGGATCTACAGTTTTAAGTGGAATTCGCGAACTACGGTCAGTCTCAACGGTCCAATGGTTACTAATCCAAGTTCTGACCGCGCCCAGGTGTGCTTAAGGTCGCGAACGGCGGTCGACCGATCGCACTACCGAGCTACCGAGGCTGACAGAGCCGGCTGCGTGTACAACTTTGATTGAGGAATAAATGCATTGTTTAATGTTCGCCTTTGCACTGCGGACATAGCAGATTCACAACGTAGAACAAAAAAATGGAAGCAACAATTATTGTTTACAATATAATCAAAAGATGGCGCTACCAGTATTGAATGAATTAATTATTTGAAATTTAAATTTATTAAAAACTTTTCTCGACTAATTAAACAATAATTCTTAATGAAATTACCATTGTATCATTCAAACATTATTTTATTTTATGTTTTAACTTGAAAATCTAAATTTTTCAAGATTTTTGTAATTTGGATTATTTTATTAGTCATTGAAATAATGGCTCCATCCAGTAGTGCTGCGATAGAATTAAAAAATATTGTAACGCCATCTAGTGGTACTACAGAATTTTTTGCTTGCATTTTTTTGTTCTACGTTGTGAATCTGTACCTTCTAAAATGACCGCGGAAAATTATACATCCGATACCAATTTGCGTGTGCGGGGTTATTCGGATAGCGCAAAAATAAAAATCTTCTAGCAGACCGTTGTTCACTGCATTCGCTCGAGCGTATTTGAGTGCTTTTCCGTTTGCGTGCGTTCTCTATTCGATTAGAAATAGTTGTCGCACTCGAACGGGACACGGAATAGTTTCCGTGCATTTACTCTCTAAACCCAGTGGTTCCCAAAGTTGTCTGGTTCGTGACACATCTAAAAAGAAAAAATCTAAATTCGGGACCCACCCCTTTCCTAACATAAAAAAAGCAGCGTTGTATTGCTGCTGCAAAATGTTTTCGTTAATACAAATTATAACTATGCGAAGGACTGTTCTTTTTTCTTTTCTTGTTTTATGGAAACTGACACGGTTGGCTAATCATAATAACATCCGTGATGTCAGCCCATAACACCGTGTGAACTAGGTGTCATGCCAGTGCTTCCCTTCATTTCATGTCGGCTACACTGAACTGAACGGAAAACACGAACTATTTACATAGCCGTTTGGACCGGCGGCGTTTCGCTCAGTGCGGTGGTATCAACTCGGCCGGGATAAACCCTACCACCTAGTAAGGTAAGAAGGGAAGGGACCTACAGTTTAACGTGGAATTCGAACCACGGTCAGCCTCCAACGGTCGCGCTCTCACCCATCCTAATACTGACCGCGCTCAGCGTTGCTTAACAACAATCCACCGACCGCACCACTGAGCTACCGAGACTAACTGTTCGATTAAGAAAAAAAAATCCAGTTGTAATTTAAAATTTTAATTACATACTTACTAAATAAAAGATGTGCCGTAACTGTAACCTGCTGTAACCATTCGGCTGCCGCCGCCGGGCGAACGACACGTCCCGGCCAAAGACGACGTGTTGCGTTGCGACTGTCGTCCTATCTGTTTCAGGGCCCACCCAATATCCGCTCGCGGCCCACCGGTGGGTCGCGACCCATAATTTGGGAAAGGCTGCCTAACCCATACAAGTAGAACTATCTCTCTCTACTATCTGCAAACAATTTCGATATTTCGCACTATTTACGAATTAGCACTTTGAAAATATACCTAGTTCAATATAATAACGAATTGCGACATGTTAGTATAAAAATGTGTTACATTTTCATTTGAAATCAGACATTTTCATACCGTAAGGGGGCCGGTACTTAAAAAGAATAGCCCCACTGCATCTCTCCCCGTGCATGCCGTAAAAGGCGACTAAGGTATAAGTACGAGATGCCGTGCTAAAGGGCGACAGGCTAGCCACCTCTCACCTTGGCACGGTCCTTCCACCGAGTCGTGCAGCAGGTGGGTCTTCGTGCTTTACTTGCTGCTTGATAGTTATCTTCTCGTAATACATAGCTAAACGCGCTGGTCGGTGTTGTGCTGTAATTTAGAAGTGTACTTGCAGCACAACACCGATTACTCTGCTCACCCTGACTGTCGGGATACAGTGTGTGTTATGCACATATTTGGTA